>JAINUT010003031.1:0-227180 GCA_020205555.1 Panax stipuleanatus
ATTACATGTTCCAAGTTGCTGAGATTTATTTGGTTACCCCAATATTAGAGTTACTCCTCTTCTTCTCCTTCACGTGAACACCACATGGCTACTCTCTATAGCCTCAAACTCAGCAAACTTAGGCTAGCAATGATTCAATGGGGAGTGGTGGTCATGATTTCATTCACCAACTATCTACCAACTCTTTCATAACCAACATGCAATTCTTATTCCACGTTGGTTTAATTTAAAGAACAATGACTTTGCCTGTGTATTAATTGTCCTATAAATTCAAGCTCTCTTCCTTCTATATTGGAATTGCTGAGATTTTCATAGAGTTGATAGTAAGTGAATTGAGAGTGAGTTAGTATAGCAGCATTGTAGGCTTGATATAGCAGCAAAGCATATTGCAGAGGTATAACCTTTACATTCATGCTCTTCATTTTTTGAAAATTTATAAATCCTTGATTCTTGAAGTAAGCATGTATTGACTGATAATTTGTTTGATAAATGCTTGTTGAGTCTTATATAAGTTGCTATGCATGTTAGCTCTATAATGTAGCATGTCTAGAAAGGAATTCGAATGAAATTCGTGAATGGGATTACAGTACTGCCGATGCAGTCTGCTCTGTTTCTGGCCGGCCAATTGCGCAGCTGCGCCAATTTTGTACTGGCCAGCGGCGCAGCTGCGCCGGTACCAGACTTGAGTTGGGCAAGGCCCTGCGCAGCTGCGCCAGTTTTGAACTGGGGAGCTGCGCAGCTGCGCCGGTCCCTGATCCCAGTTTCTGCAGATTTTGTTCCTGCTTGATGTCTGCTAAGTGATAGATATTGAAAGGAATGAGGACAAGCATGCTGGTATGAATAATACATATATATGGACTTGTTAAACTAGGATGTGCATATTATATTCGGATCGCTTACGTGAACGATGAAGTTATAGTTTTGAAAATAAACTTAAGGTTTTATAAACAAATTTTGGCGTATATAAGTCATGTTTATATTCTGACTTTGAAGACACATTAGTATGGTTTAAGAATGCATGAAAGGCATGTTGATTTGCATACATATGTTTCATTGTATAACATGAGCATGTCGGACCTCGTTAGTAAACATTTCCAATGAAAATGTAAGTTTTGAAGGTGGATCTTGACATGTAAATACCATGTACGCATTCTGATTTTTGTGAGCATGTTTAGATGACTTAGAAATGCATATCGAACATGTCAACCTATATATATATATAGCATGAACATGTTAGGTTTTGTTAGTGAGCTTCACTAATGAAAATGCGAGCTTTGAACGTGGACGTTAACATGTTACCTTAAGATTTGAATTATGATATTTGTAAACAAGTTTGATAGTACTCGTAGACTCGATCATGTATCCTACATGTATATACCATGATTAGGTGTTGTGATTCAAATGAAGCATAAACGAAGCATGTTTTCAAAACAAAACGGTGTTAGTTGCATGAATGTGATATAATTATTCATGAGTATGCCTAATACAAAGTATATGAATACCCCATGTGTTTAAAAAGCGAGCATGTTAGACTTTATGACTTTATAGCCTTGAATGGACTTAAGTTTTTACGGGTATTAAATTAGAACCTATATCATGTAAATTGAACGTGAAAAGGTTAAACGAGCATGAAAGTATCCTTTAATGTGTATACATGCTATGTAGAACCATATGCTAATACTTGAATCCGATTTCGACGATTAATACAGTATATTTGCTTTGATATGGTCTTATGTGTTAGTAATGATATATGAGAATGATTAACTCAAAAGATGGATTACACTAGCTATATGTAAAGAGATTAGTGCTAGACGGGCATGTGTATGTAGAGAATGGTAGTAAGTACGTATGGTTAAAGGATACTTATACGTACATAGTTATTATAAGAATACGATAATAAAGTAAGACGAAGGTTCTAAGAACCAAGTTAGACAACAATGTAATACTAATTATTATATTGAGAATATATGGAAGTGTATAACTGATAAGTGTGATCTCTATGATTAATATAACTGTGTAGGATTACACGAAGTGCAGATATTCTTAAGCAGTTAAGTCGTAGTTGTTATGTAATACCCGAGAATTTCCATATATTATTAAATAAATATATTAATGGAAATGAGAATTTATTTGAATATAAATGATTTTGTGTTATGAGATGAATTAATTCAATTATATATAATTGAATAATTATAATAATTGAGAAATTGGTGGAGTTTGTGATAAACTCGTTGATTGCCTTGTGTGGCACAGTGACGTAATATAAGAATGATTATATTAATTTAAGCGAACAATTAATCTATATTAATTGTTAATCGAAGAATATTAATTAACTGTTATAAAATACTAATGAGGATTGATTAATAATATGTGATTATTATTATTGCAAGAAACATAATAATAATGAGCAACGTGTTTATAAATATAATAAGATTTATATCAAAGTGATAATTAATCATATAAGGGTTAAATAAATTGTTATGGAGGTTAACAATTATATTGATTGATGTAGGATATGTGTATATTATTAATTAATATTCAATTTATAAGATGAGAAATTATATGTGCAAGCATGCGAATTAAATGTGTAGCATATATTAGCTGACTATGTATTATGTGAAGTGTAATATGACACTATTATATGGTAAGGCTTATTAAACCATGTGAGCTACTTGATTAATAACTTGTGTGACAATAAATATGTGGGTATACATTGTATAATATATCATGAACATATTGTAAACAATTAGTTTTAATAAAGGAGACAGTGTAATGTGTTAACATCTGATTAGATTATATCCGGTATTAACAAAATGTACATGGATTATACGTGTCAATTTACACTTACTACAGTATATGAATTATTGTGACATTTCAATTAAAGACCTAAGTGTCTAAATATGTGTGTGTATATAACCTAAGTATTAACACTAGTTTGTTTACAAATTGGAAATGCTGAGATTTTTATGCCTTGTCCCATATTAATAAGACACAAACCTTGTACACGTAAAACACTCATGAAGCTAGCCTACTCCTACCTTCTCAAACTCAGCATTCTAGCAAATCATGATACGGGGAGTGGGCACAACAGTGTTCTTCAACCACTCTACCAACTCTTCCTTAGCTGATATACAAAGCTTCAATCTAGTGGTTCAATTTAATGGACAATTGCATTGTCTGTGTAAGGATTCTTCTATAAATAGCAGCCATGTTTCTTCGTTTTCAATTTGCTGAGAGTTTGCATAAGTGGTGAGTGAAAGCAATATACATATATCAGTAGGAGAAGTTGGATTAGCAGCAAACTATATTTGAATCCTAGCAGAGGTATAATCCCTCTTCCTTTGTTCTTCATTTTCGTTTTCTGTTTCCGAAGTTTCCTTCAAATTTTTGATTATGCCAAATTGGTTCATGATTGGTTTGTAGAACCTTTATATTGTTGTTATATGAACATACATACGTGATGGAACCACTATATAGCTTTCTTGACTTTCATTTCCATTGTTGCTCTGTAATTTCTGTAAAGCATCGAATTCGTGAAATTAGTTGGAGTTCATGAAATTGGGAATCGTTTGGGCGATTGACTGTTATATAAGCATATATATGTGTTAGCAAGTTAAAAAGGTTAGTCTAATAGCATATGGGTATGTCGAGATCGATAAAATGGGAGGTTTTGGGTCGGTTTCGCTGCAGTCTGAACTGCAGGAACTGTCCCCACGCCGCAGCGCCGCATCCAGCGCCGCAGCTCCGCAAACCGCGCTGCAGCACCGCAGCCCGCGCCGCAGCCCCACCCACGCCGCAGCCCACGCCGTAGCGCCACCCGCGCCACAGCGCTAGAATATGGCTGCTGTTGCCGCACCGCAGCGCCGGCCTCTGTGTGCAGTTTTCTGCATTCTGCAACAAAACTGTTATATACCAATTGTTTGATTTTTGTTTAAACAAGCATGGGAGCATGATTAATACATATATATAAACCTAATGAGGCAATGTAAGCATGTTTTAGTATATTAGCATGCATGGTTAACCAAACGACATATAGTTTGAAAACAAACTTAAAGTTTCATAAACGAACGTTAACATATATAAAGCATGTTAATATTCTGATTTTTCAAGGCATGTCGGTATGAGGTAGAGATGTATGAAAGACATATTAAGTTATGTATATATGGTTCATAGTATGACAAGAGCCTGTTAGACCTCACTATTGAACATATCTAACAAAAATACAAGTTTTGAAGGTTGATATTGACATGTAAAGACCATGTATACATTCTGACTTTTCGAGCATGTTTATAGGGCCTTGAAATGCATGAAAAGCATGTTAACTTGTGTATATGGGTTTCATAAGGAAGCATGAACATGATAGACCTTATTAATGAACTATACTAACAAAGTATAAGCTTTGAACGTGAACGTTGGTATGTTATGACGAGAATTAGAATCTGACATTTATGGACATATGTGATAGTACTCTTAGACTCATTCATGTGTCATGCATGTATATATACCATGATTAGTTTCCGTGATTAAAGTTTAGCATAAACAAAGCATGTTTTCAAGATAATAACAATGCTAGCTACATATATGCAATACGAGTACTCATGAGCATGACTAATACAAGTTATATGAATATCTTATGTGTTTAAAAGCGACCATGTTAGACCATATGAGTTCGTGTCCTTGAATGGCTTTAAGTATTAACTTAAGAACCTATACCATGTACGATTGGATTTGGAAAAGTTATACAAGCATGAAAGTATCCTTTAAATATGAAAACATGCTACGTGATATTATATGATGTTACTTGAACCCGATTTTGACGGTTAACTTAAGGAGATGCCGTAACTTGCTAAAATGAAATATATTTAGTATTGATTGTGGTCTTATATGATATTAATAATATGCAAGCATGTTTGCTAATTGTTGAGATCTTATATAATATGAGAATGCGTTTAAACTCTAAAGAAGGAACGTTAAGGATAGAAATTATATTCTATATAACTGTGTAGCTAGGTAAAACTTACCTTATGTGTTGATCGTATATTCAAAGAGAAAATGTGAAGTTAAATTATATGACTAATGAATATCATATATATACGTAACTGTATTACGATAGGAATTCGAAAGTGTTGATTGCTTTTCGTGGATAAACTACGCTAAAGGCAAGTTCTCTTACTTACACTCTTTTAAAGTGCAAGTATCCTAACCGACGCATTTACTTTATGCAAGGAAATCTATGATTGTGAAAGTTTCCTAACTTATACTCTTTTACTAGGCAAGTATCCTATCTTGTGTATTGCGAACTAGTTTCCTATTTAATCGGTTGAATTGAATTAGCATACTTGAACTCTTATTTCATTAAAGCTATTATTCATGTTGAACTTAGTATTGTTCTTGAATATTGTGAAAGTGTCTATGCCATTTGATTCGGCTGGACTTATGTTATTGAAAAGCAACCCAAACTAATTGATTGGTGCGGGATCTTGTATTTGACTGAGAAGAACAACCTTCTTTGAAGGGAATATATAATTGTCGGAGAACCGACGTGCACACTTGAGTATGATTGATTGTTATGCATAACAAGGGTACTTTAGGCTGATCACTTGTTGTACCTGTTTTTGTTAGATTTTCAGTTTATTCCTGTCAATTCTAGTAGAAGTTCATAGTCCGTAGTGACTACTCAGTATTCAATTATTTGAAATCTTGAATTGACTTATTATTGAATCATATTGATATTATCCTGTCCTTAGCGACTGTTATTGAGAACTGTTGATATTCTTGTTATTCTTGAACTATCAAATCTTGCTATGCCCTTTTGAGAATTGAGAATCTTATTATTCACCCTTATTGTATATTACTTGCTGGGCAATTTGTGCTCATTCTTGCTTTCCCTAAAACATTTCAGTTAAGGCAGAGCATGGCGAACCTTCGGGCATTGATAAGGGCAAGGGCAAGGCTACCAACTAGCTTATGTCTGTTATGTTTCAAATATATTAATATTGTGTGAAGATGATGTAGTAAGACTGGATTTGGTTATGTTTAAGCTTAAGTTAGATTATATAACAAGTCGTTAATTGATATTGCTATGTAATCTATTAAGTACTGTAGGTTGCGAGACTTGGGGGAATAATTATAATAAATCATTGTAAATTATTCTAGAATAGATTTTCCGCTGTGGTTGTGTGATATTTAGTTATCATTATTGCGATGTATTACCATGAGCACGTGATGAACCGAATTCGAGAGACCAAGTGGCGGTCCTGGAATTTGGGGGCGTCACATGTTAAACTACGAATCAGGCAAGTCTTTCAGTTCCTATTTGATATATGAATTCAATAACTGTTAGTTGAATTATATTATGCTGTCATAATGTGAACTTATATATGAACTGTATATGAGATATAAATGAGATTGAAAGTTGATCTTTGATGATATACTTGTTATGTGAAAAGTAACATGCGTAGTAAATATAAACTGTTTATAAATGCATGAACTGAGTATGATGTTATATGCCATGTGATGCATGAGGACTGTTAGAATTGCTGAGCTGTCGAGCTCACTCTTGCAAATAACCACTTTTGCAGGTTAAGGATTCACGGTAAAGATTTCGTGCTTCTTGATTGATAAAGATAGATAGTATCGCATTGAAGAATATTACTTAGATTATTGTCTGGACCATGTTTAGATTCTAGATGATGTACTCGATAGTTGCTTACACTGTTTAATACTTGTTGTATTGTAAGAATGTATTAATTAATACATAGAGGATATCGAGTTGAGTTGTAAATGTTTATACGATAACTCAGATAAGAAGGAATCATATTATATAGTTGATTCAAGATTTGTAATTGGTATCAAAGTTATGGAATCAATAAAAAGATTTTTATTCAAAGGATATTGAAAAGTTTAAATTATTCCGTATTTTAGTAATATCGAATATGATGTAAAGACGAGATCTTGGATATGAATAGAATTTATATTCTAAATTGTAATAAACAAAGTTGTATTCTTTTACTAATGATTAAAAGATGTAATAGTTTGACGATAGTAGTATCGTGACTGCACCGAATCCGAGGTTTCGAAGGAACGTGGATTTGGGGGCGTCACAGTTTGGGGGGTTTATGTTCATTTCATGTTCTTGGATTGGAGCTTAGTTCATATTGTAGAGCATCTTATAAGCTTTCCGAAACATCTTGAATCATCCCAATCGGAGTTCGGAGGCGAGAGTTATGCCCCGTATACCAACGGACGTCAAACCTCACGGTTTTGAGTTTTCATGCACAGCTGTCACTTGGAGCTCAATTTCAGCCTTCATCCATCCATTATTGCTCAATGCTCAAAGAATGAAAGTTGTAGAGCTCTTTGATAGCTTCGATTTGACAGGTGGCAGGCCTCATAACTCCTCCCGGATCAAAAGCTATGGCCGTTTTACCAGAGGACTCTGCAGTAAAAAATGCTTGGCGCGGGCGCGCTGATTATAGGGCATTTTTGGGCGCGGCCGTGCCAATCTTCAGTTGTGCCAGACTTGACTTTTTAATTGAACGGGACTTGGCTTTTGATTGGGATATAAGGGGGCTCGTTTGGGGCAAGAAAGGGGATGATATATTGGCCTTAAGCTTAGCCCTAGCTTGTTCTTCCATTTTCTTTACATTTCTTATATAGATTAGGAGTAGATTAAGTCTAGATTAGGGTTTAGTTTAGTTAGTTAGTTTCTAGGGTTAGATTAGGTTTGAAGATTGAAGCAAGGAATTAACATCAAAGATCCAAGCTTGGAGAAAGACCAAAGAATTGCATTTCTCTATCTCTCAACTCTATTCGCTATTACATTGTATATTTGGATGATGTCTATGAACCTTGTGGATAATATATTTGGGTTGTCTATGCCTTAAATATATTTTGAGGTTCCAATGGAACCTAATGAGTAGTTAATGTTGATTTCTCTTCCATTTTGGTTCATATTTATTGTTATGTGATTGTCTACTATGATATATGCTTTCATTGCTTAATTGAGTCATGACCAATTACTGTGATAACCCACATGGGATTGAAAGACGAAGTGTGGGTTTAGATCTAATTGTAGTAGCGGGCGATTGTACGTTCACATGGCATTGGATCTATGATTTGTGCTTAGGATAGACATATACCGAAGCGCCGTCCGTAGTCAATAGAGGACTTGACCTTAAACCCTATTTATTTGTAAACACCATAGACATATAGGGGTTTAGATAATGTGGGTGTTCACGTGCGTTCTATCATCTATGGATTGCACGTGATATGCAGTAGGTGCATCGAAAGATGGCCTTCTCTCACGTTCGTGTTCTCGGCTAACTATCTTGACTATTAATTTGACCTAATTGGAAGTATGTCGATTTAGACGAATCATTAGGGAAAATTAGAATCTCTTATCTTCATTATCTGATTCTACCTTAGGATTACTTAGTCTAAGTTTAAATCCTTGCCTAGTTAACTTAGTTTAAATTCATTCTCTTTACCGCCCATTTAAATAAGACCGAGATGATTATGTGCTAGTGTTTTGGCGACCCTTTATCTATTAATTCTTCGTGGGAACGATATCTTTACTCACTCTTTATTACTCGTTGGCCGCGTATACTTGCGCGTTAATTGTGTCAGCTAATCGGACCAACAGTACCGGTGGTTCAATGTTCTCTTGTGTGTTAGTAGTACGTGTGTTCGCTCTCCAAGCTCTACAGTTGATGTTTTCTTGTAGAGGCACCAACTCAAAATTTGTAGATCGAGTATGCATATACTAACCACAAGTACCTGAAACACAAATAAAAATAAAGTAGAAATGAGATAAGATGTGAATTGTTCAAGTCAGACAAATTTAACTTAAATTGATGTCAATAATACTAAAAATAACAACTTTCCCCAGCAACGGTGCCAAAAACTTGTTGCTCCATTTCGGTGTTAACAAAACAGACACAAACACTTGCAAGTATACACGATCAACAAGTAATATATGATAAGTAAATATCGTTCCCACGGAGAAAAGCAATTATGTTTAAACTATCATGCAACAACTTTATAGCTATTTTCGGCTGCTCAAACGAGTAAACAAAGTGTGAATTAATGACTAAAATGATTATAAACTAAAATTAACTAATTAACAGACGATTGATTTAAATTGGGAAGATTTGGGATCCTAATGTCACTTAATGCGTCATCCAGATTACACACCTCTTGTTAAGCCTAATTAATTATTTCGGATTGCTAGTCGAGAGGACGAAGGTGAGAAATGGCTATCTTTCAATATACCATCCATATCACATAAAATCCACAAAAGAGATAGAATTCATATGAACATCAATATTACCTAAATCACTATTTGTCTATGTGACTTACAAGCAATATCAATTTAAGTGCAAGCTCTCAATTAACTACATATGGTAAGCCGGTATATGTCTATCCGGATTATGAAGCACAAAATTCATCACATACAAATTTCATGAACATATGCTAGCATGGCCAAATCTGAGTTTATACTTCCTCTTTCAATTCCATACAAACTATTAAAGTAAATGGTGATCAAGCCTCTAATCAATAAACACAACCATGCTAGGCAATTTATACATAATTAATCACACATAACAAAGAGGCATGTATAGATCTGAATTAAACAATAAGCTTCATTAGAATCCCATAATGGGGGTTAGTTCATCTCTGAACCAATAACCATTATGGGATTTGATCTAAACATTGAAAGTATGAAATGAGAGCAAAGGGAGAAAGAGATGATGAGAATGCAAACCTGATTTTCCTCTGTCCAAATTAAGCTTCCAAGCTCAGTTCCAGATCACAATCAATCCAAATATAAACCCTAAGAATGGAAATCTACTAAGAACTAGAAGAGAGAAGCCACAAAAGTGAAGATTAGCTCCAAACGCTCTCTAGCTCTCTAAACCCTAGAATAGAAATTAAAACTGTCGAATGAATAGTGAATATCCTCAAAACCAACAAATACACCTTCATATGGAAAATACGCTTCAACAGAAAGTTTAAGTGAAAAGTTAACTTTTTCTCAGTCTTAACAGGCGCGGTCGCGCGGACCCGTAATTCATTTGGGGCGTGGGCACGGTGATCTTCAGAAATTCGGTCCTGGTTTCCTCCTGGCACGGGCGCGCCAGGCTTTGCCTTCATACTGACGCGGCCGCGCGGCTAGCTTCTTCTGCAGTTTTCTGCTGGTGCAATTGCTGGTTCACTTTGTTGCAGCCTTAGTCTTGCTTTCTTCTTTCTCATTTGCTGCTTTGCTTAGATGCCATATCCCCTTGCCATCAGCCATCTTCAATAAGCCATTTCACCATTCACTCAACATCTTGCCATGTCCATGCCAAATTCATGCCTTTACCATGCCATTCCATGCCATTTGAGTTTCCTTACTAAAATCTATAAAACAAAGATAAAACACATCAGAAAAACACTAAAATACTTGAGATTAAGCTATAATCCTAGCAAGTTGGTAGCCAATAAGTAGGTATAAAACCTACTTATCAACGGCTAAGTCTTCGGGGCTCATAAAAAAGCACCACTCCGATTCGCTCCAATTGAAAGATCGGATTAATTTCCCCTCTAGTAGATTACAATGATCTGGGGACCTTCATGCCGAAAAAGCCCTGCGAGAGTAGCCTAAGATAGGCCAGCCTCTGATTAACCAAATCCGAAGGGACGCCTCTTCATAGCTTCCTCTTTTAATTCAATGTCTAATTTTCATTTCCAATGTAAACAGCACAATGTAGATATTATAATGTACATTCCATGTCATGTTATCCTGTCATCAGAACAATAGACCTTTGTTTTGCAGGATAAGATTAAAAAACCCCTAAACATGACACATTGCATAACATGTTTATAGTTAGGGTCTATCAAGACTAAACTACCTACTTATCTTGTAGGTAAGAGTGGTCTCATTGCTAAATCACAATCTACAAAGGCATAAAGCCTATCCATTAATATGGCTGAAAGTGGCCAACACAAATCAGGTTCCGTATCTCGAAAGGAGTTTGAGAGACTTAAGAATCAAATAGCAGAATTGGCTATCCACCTAAAAGGACAAAGTAAAAACACTCATGGCCAGACAACGCTCAATCAAACAGAGTCCTCACAGGGTGGCAATCAAATTACTGACAAAAAGGGGGAAATACAGATCTCTGAACCTCAGTCCAGTAAAAGAACCAACAAAACCCCTGAAATCACAAATCTCAGAGAAGATTGGGAAACTGGCGATATCGAAAGGAAAGTCCAACAAATGGAAGAAACTGTGACACCCCCAAATCAAGGTACTTCATTTCCACACGATTTGGTGCTCACTATCTAAATAGAACATACATCTACCCAATAATAAGGAATGTAAAATAAATTACATCCTTGAATGAATAATAAAATCTTCCTTGAAAAGGAATTACAAACTTATCCAAAATTATCCCAGGGTTTATCTAACCTTAACATAAATAATAATGCGGAAACAAAAACATAACATAAAGTCTTATTACAATAAAAATCAAAAGATAACAAGTCTTCACTTGATCATCTTGACTTTTCCTTTACTCGTTGACGGAACGTCAACGTTCTCGGCTTTAACTGCAAGGGATTATTAAATATGCAAGAGTGAGCAAACAAAAGCTCACTTCGAATACAACAATAATATAACATAACCGAATAACTTTAAAAGATTTGAATAGCTTTATTTTCATCAACAATAAAGAATTGAAAAATAATTATTTCATCAATATTCAGAATTTTGAATACTAAAATCATCTGAGGGTCATAAAACCTTGAACTTTGTCCTAGGTTATAAATATTTCTATTTAAAACCTTTAAAGTCATATAGACTATGGACTCTTAACTCGTACTTAGGGGAATCACCCTTCGTACCATGTATTGTGCACAAATATTTAACGCTTTTGCGTAGTAACCTCCTCTAATAAATAGGGTTGTTCATCTCAGTATTTGATTCAAGTCTGCACCAAAGAAAGTTTGGTTTGGATAGCTAAAAGGAAATTTGGAGTGTCAACTATCATCAACTAAGGAGTAGTTGAATCAACTCAGAATAATCAAGAATAATTCAATAATAACAAATTATGAAATAATTTATGCTTTAGAAATTAAACTTAAAGCATACGAAAGATAAGATAGACCTTACTTGAACAATTAAGTCAATGTCACTTTAATTAAATCATGAACTTTAAATAAGTATTTGTCCATTGAGAAATAAAAAGGACAACCTCAATAAATATTTGAATTTAAAATACTTGTATAATAATAACAAGTTTGAGTTTAGAAAACTTGCATATAAATAACAAGTTTAAGGATAGAAGACTTGCCTCAAGCGCTAGCTACAGTTACAACTCACGTTCTTTAATACTCCCTACACATATATATTTAACCATAATAATTTAAATTAGTTAACACGTAATTAATTCACATAATTAGTTAACCCCTCTAGGTTAACTCATTCTTCTATAATTATCAAGTTAATAATTAATTATCACATAATTAATCACACCATATAATTACACATTCACATAATTAATCAAATAATAATTATACACTTAATATTAATTAAATTATAATTAAACAATTATAATTCAATTTAAACATTCACTTCAATTATAATTAATCAAATTATAATTATATTTTATTTTAATTAAACTATAATTAAACAAAATATAATTTATAATTAATCAACATGCATTTATTAAATTATAATTAAGCATATTATAATTTAATTTAACATTCACTTTGATTTAAAATAATCAAACTATATTCATTATAATTTATCAAATTATAATTTAAATTAAATCTTTTCTTTAATTATAATTAATCTAATTATAATTACATAATATATATTTTATTAACACACTTTAATATTGTCCATTTAGCATTTTAATAAATGCCCATCATGTCATAAAATTCAGTACAGAAAATTAGATTTGCAATTTACAAAAGAAAATAACAAAGTTTCTTTTCTGCCACCGCCCGCCGGGGCGGGGGTTTAAGCCTTGATAGGCCCGCCGGGGCGGACCCCCTGCAGCGTCGGCAGACAAGCTCGCGAACTGTGCAGAGAAAAAACTAATTTGGCTTATTTCTCCACATCGAGTTCCGAATTTAGCCAATCAATTGCATATAAACTTTATAGAAAACATAAATTTAAAACTTTTAACATGTCTTAGCACATTTAATCATTAAAGCATATAATCAAAAACTCAATTTCATGATTTTTGAAGAAAAGCCATTGTTAAGTGTCCTTGGTGAAATTGAACACTGTACTTTTATATCTACTTCAAAATACCCAATTCAAAACATATTAAAGTCTTTTATAAACATGATATCATTATCTAACATCAATTTAAATAAAATTTAACAATCAAACATAAACTTTTGATTTTAAAAGAAAACTATGCATATTTTGAAAGTTTTCCACTATGATTCTTGATGAACATGAATCTCTCATGTTCATCCTATATCTACGAATTTACAACTTAATTAAACATGAGATTCATATATAAGAATGCTATAAACATAATATATATATATATATATATATATATATATAAATCATTTTTATACAAGTTTCATAAGAATTCAATTAACAGAGAACTTAAACTCATGAAGAACATAAAAATTGTGACAACTCGAATTTTTAAGAATTAATAAATGAGAATTTAATAAATAAAATTCTTATTATGAGATGTTTTGAGTTTGAGTATATGTATACGTGTCATATATTGTGAAATATGTGATTTGGTATGAAGAGAATTTTATATATTAATTTTAATATTTATTGAATTAAAATAAATATTTTAATTGATTTATTTATTGAGTTAAATAAATAAATTATGTCTTGGTTATGAAGTACTTTAATTAAGTGTAATATATTAATTAAATGAATATTTAATAATTAATTTAATTAATATGTAATGATTTTATGTTATAGTTCCAATTTAATTGGGATAATTAAATTAGATGAAGTTATGTGGTAATTGTAAGATGAAATTATAATTAACGAGAAATTATAATTGTTATGTGATAATTTTTATGTGATTAATTGATATTAACTTTTAATTAATTAAATTAGAATGTTAATTAATTAAAGTATAACATTAAAAATATGTGTTAAAGGATTTATTAAAAGAATTAAAAGAGTTTTTAAAACCGTTTTGTCAAACAAGGCCCTTGCACCGTTTTAAATCCGTTTTGCCAAACGCGCCTTAACTACCAAAAACCTGTTTTTAAAAATAAATTATTTTTTCCAAACAAGCCTTAGGGCTTTTTAATTTTTAAATGTGTAACCTATGTATTAAGTGCAATCATGGTAATTATTATGGTCATTATGTAATTTAAGTTACATATGTTATATTTATGTTTTATATATATAATATATTATATGTATATTACGCTAGTTAGAATTAGCTAAAAGTGGTAGTCTGATAGAAACAAGAAGAGAAAAATAAAGAGAAAGAATGGAAAAGTTAGAGAGAAAAGAAAAGCGAAGAAGAAGAGGAAAGGAGGAAGGCTTTGAGAGAGTCATTGCTAAACCTCATCATCATCTTTTTCACTAAACATCAAGGGTATAATTTTAACCCTTGTATTTTAAAGATTATGTTTTATGTTCTTCATTATTTATTTCTCTATAAATTGAGTTTTATGAATTTAGTGTAAACATTAATTTCTAATATGTATAAATTGTGTTCATATATGTTAAAATCGAAATTTGATTTGAAGAAATAAGCCAAATTGATTTTTTCTCTGTACAGTTCACGAACCAAAAGTGTGCCGCTGCAGGGGACCCGCCCCCGCGGGCCTTGCAAGGCATATTACCCCCGCCCTGGCGGGGGGTGTGCAGAAAATGATAATGTGTTATTTTTTATGCATTTTGGTTAGAGCATAAAAGTTAACCTAATGTGATTATGTGATAACATGTTAGACTTACATTGAAATGCTAAATGAATATTAATAGATTTCATTAATAAAATATAATGTGTAATTATAATTTGAATAAATTATAATTATAGTAAAGGTTTAATTTAAATTATGATTTGTTAAATGAATATAATTTGATTACTTTTTATCAGAGTAAATGTTTAACTTAAATTAGAATTTGTATAATTATAATTTAATATGTAATTATAATTTGAATAATTATAATTAAGATAAATGTGTAATTTATATTATAATTCATTTTAATTATAATTTAATGAGTGCATGGATTGAAATTGATTAATTATAATCAAAGTAATTGTTTAATTTAAATTATTATTGGTTTAATTATGATTTAATTAATATAAATGCATAAATGGAGTTTGATTAATAAATATTTAATTTAATTTATAATTTGTTTAACTATAATTTATTAATATAAATTGCAATTATAATTCGATTAATTATAATTGAGGATGTGTAATTTAAATTATAATTTATTTAATTATAATTTAATTATTAGTTGATTAATTATGTGAAGATGTAATATGATCATGTGATGTGATTAACTATTTGATAACTAATTGTTAAACCTATTAGTTAAAGTGGAATGAGTTAACCTAAATGGGTTAACTAATTATGAGAATTAGTTATGTGATAATTAATTTATATTATTAATTATACATATAGTTTGACAGTGTGTGTTAAACAAATAAATGGAAGAGAATTACGAAGTGTAAAGTAAAAATTACTTAAACGTTTGCTAAGCGTTGCTATGTGACTATTAGTTGATGTGTATGATAATACAGTTATGTAGGTGGAAGCTGTCGTTTACACTCCTAAATTAACCTCACTTTTACTTTACGAATTCAAACAATTAGCACAGTAGTAAGCAAGGATCGATCCCACAGAGAGTGATTTATTTTATATTTATCCTATGATTTCTAATAAAAATGGGGTTTTGAATTGATTAAACTAAATTGTCAAGAATAAAGTAATAAGAATTAACAATGAATAAAAAGCTTCAGTTCTTCAGTTCAGTATCACCTTTTCACAATTATGGATTAACCAAGTATAACATTATTTATCCTTCAATGAAATTAATAGCCCTAGGTAACAACAAGCTCTGCTACCCGAAACTCCCCTTAGATTGTCACTCAATGAAACAAGCTCTTCACAAGATTCTAACCATTATATAACCTAGAACAAGCTCTCTAGATTTAATATAACAGCAGCATTAAGAACTAGGGAATTAGACTATTCCAAGCAACAAACACATAAGCTCGATTTGTTTAACTTGTTTTCTAATAATCATAGCAATACTCAAAAGCTTGTCCACAATCAGGTATTACTAATTACTACTTGTGATGAAGACAGATATCAATTACACGTAATACCAATCTTAATCTAGCAGATGATATCAATTCACTAATTTAATCCTGCAGAATCACGTTAGTAAATTGAATAGCATACAAGAAATTAAAGTAGATTATCAGAATAAATCTCATGCAAGAAGGAATAAATAAAATAAATTTGATCAAACCATTAATTATGAATAAGGTTCAACATCCCTTCCGAACTGAATTGAAAGAATTAATTCATAACTCCAAATAAACCTAACTCTAATATGAAAGAAAATTAATAAGATTTATAAAACAAGGAAAAGGATTCCCTATTTATAACATTAAAATCCGTAGCCCTTGTCTTCATGTTATTGCACCAATTGCCGAATAGGAAAAGGAAAATGATGGCCCTGTGCCGCCTCCCCTTTCATGTGCTGAAGCCGTGGCAAGTTAGTAAAAGGAATTGAAATTGCAAGCTGCTCCTTTATTTTGTAAGTCAAACACGTGAGCTTCCACTTGCTATTTGGAATTCCTCTTTGCAAACTTGCTACACCACGTGGCCCCCATCTACACTACACTAGCCCACATAATAATTTGTCTTGCTTTAGTAATCCTTGACCTGCTAGGATTTGGAAAAAGAATGCATGTGCTATCTAAACCATGGGCCCCATTAAAATCCTAAGCTGCTGTCCACATGCTTTAATGTAATGATGCCCACCAACTAGGAACCCGTGGCCCACATCTTGTTGTGAATTTGATTTACATTTCCTGCATGCATGAGCAACTCCAATTTCGGAATACAAGCCTTTGTATTACGTGGCCCACTAGGAATTCTTCCTTTGCAAAGCTGCTGACCGTTCTTTCCATGCTAGCACGTGACCATGAGCTGCTCTAATTAAATTGCAAGTGCATGAAATCCTTCTTCAATTAGGGAATTATCACAGGCGGCCCATATGTTAACGAATTACTGCTTGCAAGCTTGGCTACTTCATTTCCGCATTGGGTTAGCCCAATTTCTCCTCTTTTCCTGCCTTAAGCTCTAATTCACCTGAAAATAATAAATAACTTATTAAGCTCATATCCACATGAAATATGTAATAAAACTAAATATAAAGGAATAATTATCATCGAATATTATGTACTTATCAGTAGGATTCATGAAATGCAGATTATTATAAGCTATTTTTCGTTAATTGGTAATCTATGAGCCAGGCAAGTCTTTCAGTTCTTATTTTCTATGTGAACTTGATGATGAATTGTTTTAAATTGTCTTGTAAAGAGCATGATATGTTATATATGTTGTATGCATGAAACGTTAAAGTCAATTTATGACTACGTTGATTGAGTAAAGAATATTGATTGAGTAAGGAACTCAATCTTTTTGCTTGTTATATGAATTAAAGCATTCATGATATGTTAGTCTAATGATTATGATGTATAAGATGAGCATGTTATTTATATGCTATGTGATGCATGAAAGCTGCTAGATCTTGCTGAGCTGTCGAGCTCACTCTTGTAAATAACTATTTTTGCATGTCAAGGTTTCAAGGTAATGATATGTGCTATTTGAATTATAGAGATCAATATTCAAGAAGATTACTTATGTTAGATGAGAAATGCATTTAATGTTTTGATTGTAACATAATTGTTGAGTTGTAAAGTTGAGCTATCCGATGTATAGTGGATATTGCTTAGTGATGTAAGACTTTGTAAAGTAACTTCGATGTAGCGATTCATGTAATAAATTTGAATCAAAGATATGTTATGTAAAGGTTGAGATTCAAGGCAATAAAGAAAGAAATATATAAAAGTTTTAAATATTCTGCAATTTTAGTGATTTTAATATTGAATAATGATGTAAAGTTATAATAAAGTTGTAATGGTAACGATCGAGAATGAGAATTATTTTGTATGAATTTTGGGGTCGTTACAGTTGGTATCAAAGCTGATAGGTTATACACCTTAGGTAAGAGTACCTTAGGTAATGATACGTGTTATTTGAATTATAGAGAACAATATTCAAGAAGATTACTTATGTTAGATGAGAAATGCATTTAATGTTTTGATTGTAACATAATTGTTGAGTTGTAAATTGAGCTATCCGATGTATAGTGGATATTGCTTTGTGATGTAAGACTTTGTATAGTAACTTCGATGTAGCGATTCATGTAATAAATTTGAATCAAAGATATGTTATGTAAATGTTGAGATTCAGGGCAATAAAGAAAGAAATATATAAAAGTTTTAAATATTCCGCATTTTTAGTGATTTTAATATCGAATAATGATGTAAAGTTAGAACAAAGTTGTATTGTTAACGATCGAGAATAAGAATTATTTTGTATGAATTTTGGGGTCGTTACAGTTGGTATCAAAGTTGATAGGTTATACACCTTAGGTAATAGTACCTTAGGCTACGACCTTAGGTTATAAGAAATTAAGTTTAAGTTACGTATGATAAAAAGGTGATTATTTTCACATACATAGAAGTATAGGATGAGTTAAGTCCTAGAAATTAAAAATATTGAGTAACATGAATGAAATTAAAAATTCTTAAAGGAAGAGTTGTTAAATGAACAAGAAGATTCAAAGATGAATCTTGGAGAGAGATAAAGATAAGAATAAGGAGTTGCCTAACTCCAATAATAAAGATGACGAATAATGATGAGTAGACAAAGTCTATAAAATTAAAAGTATAATGGAATCATGATGTGATATGATGAATAAATAAAGATAAGAAGATTGTAAAATAAAACGATCATGAAATAAGAAAATAATCATAAGGGAAATGATTATAGAATAAGATCACGGCGTGATCTTTTAAATTTGTAAAGACAGATGGTCTGTAATGATAGAATAGTTATAGTTTGATGTTATAACGAGAATGTATTATGATGTAGTACGAGGTAAACTCACGAGGAGTTATAAATGATGAGATACAAGAAATTTGTATCGGGCAAAGAACAAGAGAAGAGTAAGATAGAGTTAAGTGGGATTTCAACTGAGAGACCATGTGTTGGCTGAGTTGTACAAACCTTTGTATGGGCAGGGGTTTTGTGCTTACACTTGGTTTATAAAAGGGGTAATCATTGAAATGTGGTGCCACGCTAACGATATATATATGATGAGAAGGTGATACTTGTCCCATGTTTATAGTTGATAGTTAGAGGTGATATTAAGATTAGATTAGATGGTATTAAGGTTAGGTGCGAGTTCTTAAAGCTCATACTTATGTTAAGTTCGTGACTCATAATCAAATGTATGTTTTTGAACCCCTAAGCATAGGGACAGTCTCTGATCAGTTCTTTGACTACGTATTGTTAGGACAAGTTCTTAAACTCATATTATTGTGGTAAGTTCCTGAACTTCCAAAGTGTGGTAAGTTTGATGAACTATATTGGGTATAAAAAGGTTATGGTGTAGAAAGCATTGATGTTGTTGAAGATTGATAGAATGTTTAAGTAATGAAGCGGTGGAGTAAAGATTTACATTGATAGAGAAAATTTTTATATTCTAAATCTCCTAGCTTTGCTAGATTTTTGAAATTTATCGACTTCGTGCTGATGTTGCACTTCTGTTTTCTTGAAAAATATTGGATCAAATGATTGAACCAATGGATTTTTAAAACAGTGCTATTATTCACATGTCTATACTAATTGCTTTAGCTAGACAAAAATGATTTAAAAATTTTAAAATGTATTTTATATATTCTATGCATCATTTGATATGATGTAGGAATAATAATCGAGGAAGTCATCAATGCAGTTAAACCTAGTGTTGGATGTGATCGTAGGATCGTCAGCCCACTATCGTATGATGTAGTATGACGACGTCATGTAATGGCGAAATCCTCAATGTACCATTACGACGGTACGGTATCAGGATATTATAAAAAGATTTATTTATTTTAGTTTCCTTAAACTAAAAAAAATAATTATTGAGTTGGTTAAATATATATATATATATATATATATATATTTTGATTGATATTCGAATTGTTGCTAGAAGTCTATGCTACTTGATTCAGCTAGACAAGTATTGAAAGATGTTTATGAAATTCGAGTGTTCTTGGTCAAACTATGCCAAACCAAAATGTTTTGGTGCGAATTCAGATGTTAGTAAGCTGAGGTGAACAACCCTATAAAAGGGGGACATGTTACCGGAGACAATAGTTTCGAGTGTAACTCATATAGTCGTTACGATGTACTACGTTTGTGCATGACGTAGTGGTGCGATAGTCTGATCACCTAGAGCACCGATGCAGGATGTTTACAGTCTGTGTGATTATTAAATATTTTGTTAGAGTGGTTTATAGTGTGAAGTACCGGAGGTGAAGCACTGTTAAACCTAGAGATGAGTTCAAGGTCCTATGACCCCTCAGCATGATTTGAGAATCTTTTAAATTTCTGAGTTATTTATATCGCTTCCCAATTATTGAGCAATTGTGGAAGATTCTTATTATTCTGAAGAAGAATGTGGCAAGAAGGATATTCCTTAGAAAGAAGTAGTTGTGGAATGCAACAATTCAGTGAATAAGGATTAACGTAAAATCTATTTTGATAGATTGATATACGAAGATTAATGATTAAAAATTTTGAGGACGAAAGTCTTAGAAGAAGGGGTGAATGTGATAACCCAAATACTTACGAGATAGTGAATTATGAAGTATATAAATTCGACGAATAAAGCATATGGTAATGATCCTTAGAAAGGAAATGAACGGATTAAAGAATATATAATATTTGATATAATTGTGTTTGATTGAAGGTTATGTAATAAAACCTAAAACTTGTTGAAGGAATGAATAGAGTAGTATATATATAATAGTTTTTGTTGAGTTAATGTGTTGAAGTTATTCAACAATAAAATTTTGAAAGAGATTTCGTGAAACTCGAGTAAGAGAGGTTTCGTTGATTCCGAGGACGGAATCCTTATAAGGAGGGAAGGATGTGACAACTCGAATTTTTAAGAATTAATAAATGAGAATTCAATAAATAAAATTCTTATTATGAGATATTTTAAGTTTGAGTATGTATATACGTGTCATATATTGTGAAATATGTGATTTAGGGTGAAATTTTTTTTATATATTAATTTTAATATTTATTAAATTAAAATAAATATTTTAATTGATTTATTTATTGAGTTAAATAAATAAATTATGTGTTGGTTATGGAGTAATTTAATTAAGTGTAATATATTAATTAAATAAATATTTAATAATTAATTTAATTAATATGTAATAATTTTATGTTATAGTTCTAATTTAATTGGGATAATTAAATTAGATGAAGTTATGTGGTAATTGTTACATGAAATTATAATTAGCGAAGAATTATAATTGTTATGTGGTAATTTTTATGTGATTAATTGATGTTAACTTTTAATTAATTAAATTAGAATATTAAGATTTAACTAATTAAAGTATAACATTAAAAATATGTGTTAAAGGATTTATTAAAAGAATTAAAAGAGTTTTTAAAACCGTTTTGTCAAACAAGGCCCTTTTACCATTTTAAATCCGTTTTACCAAACGGGCCTTAATTACTAAAAACCTGTTTTTAAAAATAAATTATTTTTTCCAAACAACACTTATGGCTTTTTAAATTTCAAATGTGTAACCTATGTATTAAGTACAATTATGGTTACTATTATGGTCATTATGTAATATAAGTTATATATGTTATATTTATGTTTTATATGTAAAATATATTATATGTATATTACGTTAGTTAGAATTAGCTAAAAGTGGTAGTCTGATAGAAACAAGAAGAGAAAAATACAGAGAAAGAATAAAGCAGTTAGAGAGAAAAGAAGAGCGAAGAAGAAGAGGAAAGGAGGAAGGCTTTGAGAGAGTCATTGCTAAACCTCATCATCATCTTCCTCACTTAGCATTAAGGGTATATTTTAAAGATTATGTTTTATGTTCTTCATTATTTATTTCTCTGTAAATTGAGTTTTATGAATTTGGTGTAAACATTAATTTCTAATATGTATAAATTGTGTTCATATATGTTTATAATTGATTTGTTTGCTTAATTAGGATGTTTAATTCATGTATATGTAATGAACATGAAGAATTCATGTTCATCAAAAGTCAAAATGAAATAAGCTTTGTTAATTGGTCTTGGAAAATCAAAAGTCATAGTGAAAAAGTTTTATGATTGGCTTATTTGAAATCAAAATTTATGTTTGATTGATAATCATGGTGTAGATTGGTTTTTAGATAATGATAATATGTTTTTAAAAGAAGTCAGTATACTTGAATTGTGTGTTTTGAATTAGAAATAAAATTTCACTGTTAAATTTGATCAAGAACACTTATCAATGATTTTTCTTCAAAAATCATGAAATTGGAGTTTTTGATTATGTAATATGATAATTGTATATATAAAAAACATGTTAGATGCTTTAGATATGTTTTCTATAAATTTTTATATGCAATGTGTTAGTTAAAATCGGAATTTGGTGCGAAGAAATAAGTCAAATTGATTTTTTCTCTGTACAGTTCACGAACCAAAAGTGAGCCGCTGAGGAGACACGCCCCGGCGGGCCTTGCGGGGGGGGGGGGGGGGTGCAGAAAATGATAATGTGTTATTTTTTTGTGCATTTTGGTTGGAGCATGAAAGTTAACCTAATGTGATTATGTGATAACATGTTAGACTTACATTGAAATGCTAAATGAATATTAATAGATTTCATTAATAAAATATAATGTGTAACTATAATTTGAATAAATTATAATTATAGTAAAGGTTTAATTTAAATTATAATTTATTAAATGAATATAGTTTGATTAATTTTTATCAGAGTAAATGTTTAACTTAAATTATAATTTGTATAATTATAATTTAATATGTAATTATAATTTGAATAATTATAATTAAGATAAATGTGTAATTTATATTATAATTCATTTTAATTATAATTTAATGAGTGCATGGATTGAAATTGATTAATTATAATCAAAGTAATTGTTTAATTTAAATTATTATTGGTTTAATTATGATTTAATTAATATAAATGCATAAATGGAGATTGATTAATAAATATTTAATTTAATTTATAATTTGTTTAACTATAATTTAATTAATATAAATTACAATTATAATTCGATTAGTTATAATTGAGTATGTGTAATTTAAATTATAATTTATTTAATTATAATTTAATTATTAGTTGATTAATTATGTGAAGATGTAATATTATCATGTGATGTGATTAACTATTTGATAACTAATTGTTAAACCTATTAGTTAAAGTGGAATGAGTTAACCTAAATGGGTTAACTAATTATGAGAATTAGTTATGTGATAATTAATTTATATTATTAATTATACATATAGTTTGACAGTGTGTGTTAAACAAATAAATGGGAGAGAATTACGACGTGTAAAGTAAAAATTACTTAAACGTTTGCTAAGCGTTGCTATGTGATTATTAGTTGATGTGTATGATAATACGTTGTGTAGGATTCATGAAGTACAGATTATTATAAGCTATTTTTCGTTAATTGGTAATCTATGAGCCATGCAAGCCTTTCAGTTCTTATTTTCTATGTGAACTTGATGATGAATTATTTTAAATTGTCTTGTAAAGAGCATGATATGTTATATATGTTGTATGCATGAAACGTTAAAGTCAATTTATGACTGCGTTGATTGAGTAAAGAATATTGATTGAGTAAGGAACTCAATCTTTTTGTTTGTTATATGAATTGAAGCATGCATGATACGTTAGTCTAATGATTATGATGGATAAGATGAGCATGTTATTTATATGTTATGTGATGCATGAAAGCTGCTAGATCTTGCTGAGCTATCGAGCTCACTCTTGCAAATAACTATTTTTGCATGTCAAGGTTTCAAGGTAATGATATGTGCTATTTGAATTATAGAGATCAATATTCAAGAAGATTACTTATGTTAGATGAGAAATGCATTTAATGTTTTGATTGTAACATAATTGTTGAGTTGTAAAGTTGAGTTATCCGATGTATAGTGGATATTGCTTTGTGATGTAAAACTTTGTAAAGTAACTTCGATGTAGCGATTCATGTAATAAATTTGAATCAAAGATATGTTATGTAAATGTTGAGATTCAAGGCAATAAAGAAAGAAATATATAAAAGTTTTAAATATTCTGCAATTTTAGTGATTTTATTATTGAATAATGATGTAAAGTTAGAATAAAGTTGTATTGTTAACGATCGAGAATGAGAATTATTTTGTATGAATTTTGGGGTCGTTACCGTTGGTATCAAAGCTGATAGGTTATACACCTTAGGTAAGAGTACCTTAGATTATACACCTTAGGTAATGATACGTGTTATTTGAATTATAGAGAACAATATTCAAGAAGATTACTTATGTTAGATGAGAAATGCATTTAATGTTTTGATTGTAACATAATTGTTGAGTTGTAAAATTGAGCTATCCGATGTATAGTGGATATTGCTTTGTGATGTAAGACTTTGTATAGTAACTTCGATGTAGCGATTCATGTAATAAATTTGAATCAAAGATATGTTATGTAAAGATTGAGATTCAGGGCAATAAAGAAAGAAATATATAAAAGTTTTAAATATTCCGCATTTTTAGTGATTTTAATATCGAATAATGATGTAAAGTTAGAACAAAGTTGTATTGTTAACGATCGAGAATACGAATTATGTTGTATGAATTTTGGGGTCGTTACAGTTGGTATCAAAGCTGATAGGTTATACACCTTAGGTAAGAGTACCTTAGGCTACGACCTTAGGTTATAAGAAATTAAGTTTAAGTTACGTATAATAAAAAGATGATTCTTTTCACATACATAGATGTATAGGATGAGTTAAGTCCTAGAAATGTTATAAAAAGAATATGATAATGATGAGGAGTAAACTCGAATAAAATATTGAGTAACATGAATGAAATTAAAAATTCTTAAAGGAAGAGTTGTTAAATGAACAACAAGATTCAAAGATGAATCTTGGAGAGAGATAAAGATAAGAATAAGGAGTTGCCTAACTCCAATAATAAAGATGACGAATAATGATGAGTAGACAAAGTCTATAAGATTAAAAGTATAATGGAATCATGATGTGATGTGATGAATAAATAAAGATAAGAAGATTGCAAAATAAAACGATCATGAAATAAGGAAATAATCATAAGGAAAATGATTATAGAATAAGATCACGGCGTGATCTTTTAAATTTGTAAAGACAGATGGTCTGTAATGATAGAATAGTTATAGTTTGATGTTATAACTAGAATGTACTATGATGTAGTATGAGGTAAACTCACGAGGAGTTATAAATGATGAGATACAAGAAATCTGTATCGAGCAAAGAATAAGAGAAGAGTAAGATAGAGTTAATTGGGATTTTAACTGAGAGCCCATGTGTTGGCTGAGTTGTACAAACCTTTGTATGGGCAGGCGTTTTGTGCTTACACTTGGTTTATAAAAGGGGTAATCATTGAAATGTGGTGTCGCGCTAACGATATATATATGATGAGAAGGTGATTCTTGCCCCATGTTTATAGTTGATAGTTAGAGGTGATATTAAGATTAGATTAGATGGTATTATGGTTAGGTGCGAGTTCTTAAAACTCATACTTATGTTAAGTTCGTGACTCATAATCAAATGTATGTTGTTGAACCCCTAAGCATATGGACAGTCTCTGATCAGTTCTTTGACTACGTATTTTTAGGACAAGTTCTTAAACTCATATTATTGTGGTAAGTTCCTGAACTTCCAAAGTGTGGTAAGTTTGATGAACTATATTGGGTATAAAAAGGTTATGGTGTAGAAAGCATTGATGTTGTTGAAGATTGATAGAATGTTTAAGTAATGAAGTGGTGGAGTAAAGATTTACATTGATAGAGAAAAATTTTATATTCTAAATCTCCTAGCTTTGCTAGATTTTTGAAATTTATCGACTTCGTGCTGATGTTGCACTTCTGTTTTCTTGAAAAATATTGGATCAAATGATTGAACCAATGGATTTTTAAAACAGTGCTATTATTCACATGTCTATACTAATTGCTTTAGCTAAACAAAAATGATTTGAAATTTTCAAAATGTATTTTATATATTCTATGCATCATTTGATATGATGTAGGAATAATAATCGAGGAAGTCATCAATGCGGTTAAACCTAGTGTTGGATGTGATCGTAGGATCGTCAGCCCACTATCGTATGATGTAGTATGACGACGTCATGTAATGGCGAAATCCTCAACGTACCATTACGACGGTACGGTATCAGGATATTATAAAAAAGATTTATTTATTTTAGTTTCCTTAAACTAAAAAAAAAATTATTGAGTTGGTTAAATATATATATATATATATATATATATATTTTGATTGATATTCGAATTGTTGCTAGAAGTCTATGCTACTTGATTCAGCTAGACAAGTATTGAAAGATGTTTATGAAATTCGAGCGTTCTTGGTCAAACTATGCCAAATCAAATTGTTTTGGTGCGAATTCAGATGTTAGAAAGCTGAGGTGAACAACCCTATAAAAGGGGGACATGTTATCGGAGACAATAGTTCCGAGTGTAACGCATATAGTCGTTACGATGTACTACGTTTGAGCATGACGTAGTGGTGCGATAGTCTGATCACCTAGAGTACCGATGCAGGATGTTTACAGTCTGTGTGATTATTAAATATTTTTTTATAGTGGTTTATAGTGTGAAGTACCGGAGGTGAAGCACTGTTAAACCTAGAGATGAGTTCAAGGTCTTATGACCCCTCAACATGATTTGAGAATCTTTTAAATTTCTGAGTTATTTATATCGCTTCCCAATTATTGAGCAATTGTGGAAGATTCTTATTATTCTGAAAAAGAATGTGGCAAGAAGGATATTCCTTAGAAAGAAATAGTTGTGGAACGCAACAATTCAATGAATAAGGATTAACGTAAAATCTATTTTGATAGATTGATATACGAAGATTAATGATTAAAAATTTTGAGGACGAAAGTCTTAGAAGAAGGGGTGAATGTGATAATCCAAATACTTACGAGATAGTGAATTATGAAGTATATGAATTCGACGAATAAAGCATATGGTAATGATCCTTAGAAAGGAAATGAACGGATTAAAGAATATATAATATTTGATATAATTGTGTTTGATTGAAGGTTATGTAATAAAACCTAAAACTTGTTGAAGGAATGAATAGAGTAGTATATATATAATACTTTTTGTTGAGATAATGTGTTGAAGTTATTCAACAATAAAATTTTGAAAGAGATTTCGTGAAACTCGAGTAAGAGAGGTTTCGTTGATTCCGAGGACGGGATCCTTATAAGGAGGGAAGGATGTGACAACCCGAATTTTTAAGAATTAATAAATGAGAATTTAATAAATAAAATTCTTATTATGAGATATTTTGAGTTTGAGTATGTATATACGTGTCATATATTGTGAAATATGTGATTTAGTGTGAAGAGAATTTTATATATTAATTTTAATATTTATTGAATTAAAATAAATATTTTAATTGATTTATTTATTGAGTTAAATAAATAAATTATGTGTTGGTTATGGAGTAATTTAATTAAGTGTAATATATTAATTAAATAAATATTTAATAATTAATTTAATTAATATGTAATAATTTTATGTTATAGTTCTAATTTAATTGGGATAATTAAATTAGATGAAGTTATGTGGTAATTATTACATGAAATTATAATTAGCGAAGAATTATAATTGTTATGTGGTAATTTTTATGTGATTAATTGATGTTAACATTTAATTAATTAAATTAGAATATTAAGATTTAACTAATTAAAGTATAACATTAAAAATATGTGTTAAAAGATTTATTAAAAGAATTAAAAGAGTTTTTAAAATCGTTTTGTCAAACAAGGCCCTTTTACCGTTTTAAATCCGTTTTGCCAAACGGGCCTTAACTTCTAAAAACCTGTTTTTAAAAATAAATTATTTTTTCCAAACAACGCTTATGGCTTTTTAAATTTCAAATGTGTAACCTATGTATTAAGTACAATTATGGTTACTATTATGGTCATTATGTAATATAAGTTATATATGTTATATTTATGTTTTATATGTAAAATATATTATATGTATATTACGTTAGTTAGAATTAGCTAAAAGAGGTAGTCTGATAGAAACAAGAAGAGAAAAATACAGAGAAAGAATAAAGAAGTTAGAGAGAAAAGAAGAGCGAAGAAGAAGAGGAAAGGATGAAGGCTTTGAGAGAGTCATTGCTAAACCTCATCATCATCTTCCTCACTTAGCATTAAGGGTATATTTTAAAGATTATGTTTTATGTTCTTCATTATTTATTTCTCTGTAAATTGAGTTTTATGAATTTGGTGTAAACATTAATTTCTAATATGTATAAATTGTGTTCATATATGTTTATAATTGATTTGTTTGCTTAATTAGGATGTTTAATTCATGTATATGTAATGAACATGAAGAATTCATGTTCATCAAAAGTCAAAATGAAATAAGCTTTGTTAATTGGTCTTGGAAAATCAAAAGTCATAGTGAAAAAGTTTTATGATTGGCTTATTTGAAATCAAAATTTATGTTTGATTGATAATCATGGTGTAGATTGGTTTTTAGATAATGATAATATGTTTTTAAAAGAAGTCAGTATACTTGAAATTGTGTGTTTTGAATTAGAAATAAAATTTCACTGTTAAATTTGATCAAGAACACTTATCAATGATTTTTCTTCAAAAATCATGAAATTGGAGTTTTTGATTATGTAATATGATAATTATATATATTAAAAACATGTTAGATGCTTTAGATATGTTTTTTATAAATTTTTATGTGCAATGTGTTAGTTAAAATCGGAATTTGGTGCGAAGAAATAAGCCAAATTGATTTTTTCTCTATACAGTTCACGAACCAAAAGTGAGCCGCTGAGGAGACACGCCCCGGCGGGCCTTGCAAGGCATAATACCCCCGCCCTGGCTGGGGGTGTGCAGAAAATGATAATGTGTTATTTTTTTGTGCATTTTGGTTGGAGCATGAAAGTTAACCTAATGTGATTATGTGATAACATGTTAGACTTACATTGATATGCTAAATGAATATTAATAGATTTCATTAATAAAATATAATGTGTAATTATAATTTAAATAAATTATAATTATAGTAAAGGTTTAATTTAAATTATGATTTGTTAAATGAATATAGTTTGATTAATTTTTATCACAGTAAATGTTTAACTTAAATTAGAATTTGTATAATTATAATTTAATATGTAATTATAATTTGAATAATTATAATTAAGATATATGTGTAATTTATATTATAATTCATTTTAATTATAATTTAATGAGTGCATGGATTGAAATTGATTAATTATAATCAAAGTAATTGTTTAATTTAAATTATTATTGGTTTAATTATGATTTAATTAATATAAATGCATAAATAGAGTTTGATTAATAAATATTTAATTTAATTTATAATTTGTTTAACTATAATTTAATTAATATAAATTACAATTATAATTCGATTAATTATAATTGAGGATGTGTAATTTAAATTATAATTTATTTAATTATAATTTAATTATTAGTTGATTAATTATGTGAAGATGTAATATGATCATGTGATGTGATTAACTATTTGATAACTAATTGTTAAACCTATTAGTTAAAGTGGAATGAGTTAACCTAAATGGGTTAACTAATTATGAGAATTAGTTATGTGATAATTAATTTATATTATTAATTATACATATAGTTTGACGGTGTGTGTTAAATAAATAAACGGGAGAGAATTACGAAGTGTAAAGTAAAAATTACTTAAACGTTTGCTAAGCGTTGCTATGTGACTATTAGTTGATGTGTATGATAATACGTTGTGTAGGATTCATGAAATACAGATTATTATAAGCTATTTTTCGTTAATTGGTAATCTATGAGCCATGCAAGCCTTTCAGTTCTTATTTTCTATGTGAACTTGATGATGAATTGTTTTAAATTGTCTTGTAAAGAGCATGATATGTTATATATGTTGTATGCATGAAACGTTAAAGTCAATTTATGACTACGTTGATTGAGTAAAGAATATTGATTGAGTAAGGAACTCAATCTTTTTGTTTGTTATATGAATTGAAGCATGCATGATATGTTAGTCTAATGATTATGATGGATAAGATGAGCATGTTATTTATATGCTATGTGATGCATGAAAGCTGCTAGATCTTGCTGAGCTATCGAGCTCACTCTTGTAAATAACTATTTTTGCATGTCAAGGTTTCAAGGTAATGATATGTGCTATTTGAATTATAGAGATCAATATTCAAGAAGATTACTTATGTTAGATGAGAAATGCATTTAATGTTTTGATTGTAACATAATTGTTGAGTTGTAAAGTTGAGCTATCCGATGTATAGTGGATATTGCTTTGTGATGTAAGACTCTGTAAAGTAACTTCGATGTAGCGATTCATGTAATAAATTTGAATCAAAGATATGTTATATAGAGGTTGAGATTCAAGGCAATAAAGAAAGAAATATATAAAAGTTTTAAATATTCTGCATTTTTAGTGATTTTAATATTGAATAATGATGTAAAGTTAGAATAAAGTTGTATTGTTAACGATCGAGAATGAGAATTATTTTGTATGAATTTTGGGGTCGTTACCGTTGGTATCAAAGCTGATAGGTTATACACCTTAGGTAAGAGTACCTTAGATTATACACCTTAGGTAATGATACGTGTTATTTGAATTATAGAGAACAATATTCAAGAAGATTACTTATGTTAGATGAGAAATGCATTTAATGTTTTGATTGTAACATAATTGTTGAGTTGTAAAATTGAGCTATCCGATGTATAGTGGATATTGCTTTGTGATGTAAGACTTTGTATAGTAACTTCGATGTAGCGATTCATGTAATAAATTTGAATCAAAGATATGTTATGTAAAGGTTGAGATTCAGGGCAATAAAGAAAGAAATATATAAAAGTTTTAAATATTCCGCATTTTTAGTGATTTTAATATCGAATAATGATGTAAAGTTAGAACAAAGTTGTATTGTTAACGATCGAGAATAAGAATTATTTTGTATGAATTTTGGGGTCGTTACAGTTGGTATCAAAGCTGATAGGTTATACACCTTAGGTAAGAGTACCTTAGGCTACGACCTTAGGTTATAAGAAATTAAGTTTAAGTTACGTATGATAAAAAGGTGATTATTTTCACATACATAGAAGTATAGGATGAGTTAAGTCCTAGAAATGTTATAAAAAGAATATGATAATGATGAGGAGTAAACTCGAATAAAATATTGAGTAACATGAATGAAATTAAAAATTCTTAAAGGAAGAGTTGTTAAATGAACAACAAGATTCAAAGATGAATCTTGGAGAGAGATAAAGATAAGAATAAGGAGTTGCCTAACTCCAATAATAAAGATGACGAATAATGATGAGTAGACAAAGTCTATAAGATTAAAACTATAATGGAATCATGATGTGATGTGATGAATAAATAAAGATAAGAAGATTGTAAAATAAAACGATCATGAAATAAGAAAATAATCATAAGGAAAATGATTATAGAATAAGATCACGGCGTGATCTTTTAAATTTGTAAAGACAGATGGTCTGTAATGATAGAATAGTTATAGTTTGATGTTATAACGAGAATGTACTATGATGTAGTACGAGGTAAACTCACGAGGAGTTATAAATGATGAGATACAAGAAATCAGTATCGAGCAAAGAATAAGAGAAGAGTAAGATAAAGTTAAGTGGGATTTTAACTGAGAGCCCATGTGTTGGCTGAGTTGTACAAACCTTTGTATGGGCAGGGGTTTTGTGCTTACACTTGGTTTATAAAAGGGGTAATCATTGAAATGTGGTGTCGCGCTAACGATATATATATATGATGAGAAGGTGATTCTTGCCCCATGTTTATAGTTGATAGTTAGAGGTGATATTAAGATTAGATTAGATGGTATTAAGGTTAGGTGCGAGTTCTTAAAGCTCATACTTATGTTAAGTTCGTGACTCATAATCAAATGTATGTTTTTGAACCCCTAAGCATAGGGACAGTCTCTGATCAGTTCTTTGACTACGTATTGTTAGGACAAGTTCTTAAACTCATATTATTGTGGTAAGTTCCTGAACTTCCAAAGTGTGGTAAGTTTGATGAACTATATTGGGTATAAAAAGGTTATGGTGTAGAAAGCATTGATGTTGTTGAAGATTGATAGAATGTTTAAGTAATGAAGCGGTGGAGTAAAGATTTACATTGATAGAGAAAAATTTTATATTCTAAATCTCCTAGCTTTGCTAGATTTTTGAAATTTATCGACTTCGTGCTGATGTTGCACTTCTGTTTTCTTGAAAAATATTGGATCAAATGATTGAACCAATGGATTTTTAAAACAGTGCTATTATTCACATGTCTATACTAATTGCTTTAGCTAGACAAAAATGATTTGAAAATTTTAAAATGTATTTTATATATTCTATGCATCATTTGATATGATGTAGGAATAATAATCGAGGAAGTCATCAATGCGGTTAAACCTAGTGTTGGATGTGATCGTAGCATCGTCAGCCCACTATCGTATGATGTAGTATGACGACGTCATGTAATGGCGAAATCCTCAATGTACCATTACGACGGTACGGTATCAGGATATTATAAAAAGATTTATTTATTTTAGTTTCCTTAAACTAAAAAAAATAATTATTGAGTTGGTTAAATATATATATATATATATATATTTTGATTGATATTCGAATTGTTGCTAGAAGTCTATGCTACTTGATTCAGCTAGACAAGTATTGAAAGATGTTTATGAAATTCGAGTGTTCTTGGTCAAACTATGCCAAACCAAATTGTTTTGGTGCGAATTCAGATGTTAGTAAGCTGAGGTGAACAATCCTATAAAAGGGCGACATGTTACCGGAGACAATAGTTTCGAGTGTAACGCATATAGTCGTTACGATGTACTACGTTTGTGCATGACGTAGTGGTGCGATAGTCTGATCACCTAGAGCACCGATGCAGGATGTTTACAGTCTGTGTGATTATTAAATATTTTGTTAGAGTGGTTTATAGTGTGAAGTACCGGAGGTGAAGCACTGTTAAACCTAGAGATGAGTTCAAGGTCCTATGACCCCTCAGCATGATTTGAGAATCTTTTAAATTTCTGAGTTATTTATATCGCTTCCCAATTATTGAGCAATTGTGGAAGATTCTTATTATTCTGAAGAAGAATGTGGCAAGAAGGATATTCCTTAGAAAGAAGTAGTTGTGGAATGCAACAATTCAGTGAATAAGGATTAACGTAAAATCTATTTTGATAGATTGATATACGAAGATTAATGATTAAAAATTTTGAGGACGAAAGTCTTAGAAGAAGGGGTGAATGTGATAACCCAAATACTTACGAGATAGTGAATTATGAAGTATATAAATTCGACGAATAAAGCATATGGTAATGATCCTTAGAAAGGAAATGAACGGATTAAAGAATATATAATATTTGATATAATTGTGTTTGATTGAAGGTTATGTAATAAAACCTAAAACTTGTTGAAGGAATGAATAGAGTAGTATATATATAATAGTTTTTGTTGAGTTAATGTGTTGAAGTTATTCAACAATAAAATTTTGAAAGAGATTTCGTGAAACTCGAGTAAGAGAGGTTTCGTTGATTCCGAGGACGGAATCCTTATAAGGAGGGAAGGATGTGACAACTCGAATTTTTAAGAATTAATAAATGAGAATTCAATAAATAAAATTCTTATTATGAGATATTTTAAGTTTGAGTATGTATATACGTGTCATATATTGTGAAATATGTGATTTAGGGTGAAATTTTTTTTATATATTAATTTTAATATTTATTAAATTAAAATAAATATTTTAATTGATTTATTTATTGAGTTAAATAAATAAATTATGTGTTGGTTATGGAGTAATTTAATTAAGTGTAATATATAAATTAAATAAATATTTAATAATTAATTTAATTAATATGTAATAATTTTATGTTATAGTTCTAATTTAATTGGGATAATTAAATTAGCTGAAGTTATGTGGTAATTGTTACATGAAATTATAATTAGCGAAGAATTATAATTGTTATGTGGTAATTTTTATGTGATTAATTGATGTTAACTTTTAATTAATTAAATTAGAATATTAAGATTTAACTAATTAAAGTATAACATTAAAAATATGTGTTAAAGGATTTATTAAAAGAATTAAAAGAGTTTTTAAAACCGTTTTGTCAAACAAGGCCCTTTTACCATTTTAAATCCGTTTTGCCAAACGGGCCTTAACTACTAAAAACCTGTTTTTAAAAATAAATTATTTTTTCCAAACAACGATTATGGCTTTTTAAATTTCAAATGTGTAACCTATGTATTAAGTACAATTATGGTTACTATTATGGTCATTATGTAATATAAGTTATATATGTTATATTTATGTTTTATATGTAAAATATATTATATGTATATTACGTTAGTTAGAATTAGCTAAAAGTGGTAGTCTGATAGAAACAAGAAGAGAAAAATACAGAGAAAGAATAAAGAAGTTAGAGAGAAAAGAAGAGCGAAGAAGAAGAGGAAAGGAGGAAGGGTTTGAGAGAGTCATTGCTAAACCTCATCATCATCTTCCTCACTTAGCATTAAGGGTATATTTTAAAGATTATGTTTTATGTTCTTCATTATTTATTTCTCTGTAAATTGAGTTTTATGAATTTGGTGTAAACATTAATTTCTAATATGTATAAATTGTGTTCATATATGTTTATAATTGATTTGTTTGCTTAATTAGGATGTTTAATTCATGTATATGTAATGAACATGAAGAATTCATGTTCATCAAAAGTCAAAATGAAATAAGCTTTGTTAATTGGTCTTGGAAAATCAAAAGTCATAGTGAAAAAGTTTTATGATTGGCTTATTTGAAATCAAAATTTATGTTTGATTGATAATCATAGTGTAGATTGGTTTTTAGATAATGATAATATGTTTTTAAAAGAAGTCAGTATACTTGGAATTGTGTGTTTTGAATTAGAAATAAAATTTCACTGTTAAATTTGATCAAGAACACTTATCAATGATTTTTCTTCAAAAATCATGAAATTGTAGTTTTTGATTATGTAATATGATAATTATATATATTAAAAACATGTTAGATGCTTTAGATATGTTTTTTTATAAATTTTTATGTGCAATGTGTTAGTTAAAATCGGAATTTGGTGCGAAGAAATAAGCCAAATTGATTTTTTCTCTGTACAGTTCACGAACCAAAAGTGAGCCGCTGAGGAGACACGCCCCGGCGGGCCTTGCAAGGCATAATACCCCCGCCCTGGCTGGGGGTGTGCAGAAAATGATAATGTGTTATTTTTTTGTGCATTTTGGTTGGAGCATGAAAGTTAACCTAATGTGATTATGTGATAACATGTTAGACTTACATTGATATGCTAAATGAATATTAATAGATTTCATTAATAAAATATAATGTGTAATTATAATTTAAATAAATTATAATTATAGTAAAGGTTTAATTTAAATTATGATTTGTTAAATGAATATAGTTTGATTAATTTTTATCACAGTAAATGTTTAACTTAAATTAGAATTTGTATAATTATAATTTAATATGTAATTATAATTTGAATAATTATAATTAAGATATATGTGTAATTTATATTATAATTCATTTTAATTATAATTTAATGAGTGCATGGATTGAAATTGATTAATTATAATCAAAGTAATTGTTTAATTTAAATTATTATTGGTTTAATTATGATTTAATTAATATAAATGCATAAATAGAGTTTGATTAATAAATATTTAATTTAATTTATAATTTGTTTAACTATAATTTAATTAATATAAATTACAATTATAATTCGATTAATTATAATTGTGGATGTGTAATTTAAATTATAATTTTATTTAATTATAATTTATTTAATTATAATTTAATTATTAGTTGATTAATTATGTGAAGATGTAATATGATCATGTGATGTGATTAACTATTTGATAACTAATTGTTAAACCTATTAGTTAAAGTGGAATGAGTTAACCTAAATGGGTTAACTAATTATGAGAATTAGTTATGTGATAATTAATTTATATTATTAATTATACATATAGTTTGACGGTGTGTGTTAAACAAATAAACGGGAGAGAATTACGAAGTGTAAAGTAAAAATTACTTAAACGTTTGCTAAGCGTTGCTATGTGACTATTAGTTGATGTGTATGATAATACGTTGTGTAGGATTCATGAAATACAGATTATTATAAGCTATTTTTCGTTAATTGGTAATCTATGAGCCATGCAAGCCTTTCAGTTCTTATTTTCTATGTGAACTTGATGATGAATTGTTTTAAATTGTCTTGTAAAGAGCATGATATGTTATATATGTTGTATGCATGAAACGTTAAAGTCAATTTATGACTACGTTGATTGAGTAAAGAATATTGATTGAGTAAGGAACTCAATCTTTTTGTTTGTTATATGAATTGAAGCATGCATGATATGTTAGTCTAATGATTATGATGGATAAGATGAGCATGTTATTTATATGCTATGTGATGCATGAAAGCTGCTAGATCTTGCTGAGCTATCGAGCTCACTCTTGTAAATAACTATTTTTGCATGTCAAGGTTTCAAGGTAATGATATGTGCTATTTGAATTATAGAGATCAATATTCAAGAAGATTACTTATGTTAGATGAGAAATGCATTTAATGTTTTGATTGTAACATAATTGTTGAGTTGTAAAGTTGAGCTATCCGATGTATAGTGGATATTGCTTTGTGATGTAAGACTCTGTAAAGTAACTTCGATGTAGCGATTCATGTAATAAATTTGAATCAAAGATATGTTATATAGAGGTTGAGATTCAAGGCAATAAAGAAAGAAATATATAAAAGTTTTAAATATTCTGCATTTTTAGTGATTTTAATATTGAATAATGATGTAAAGTTAGAATAAAGTTGTATTGTTAACGATCGAGAATGAGAATTATTTTGTATGAATTTTGGGGTCGTTACCGTTGGTATCAAAGCTGATAGGTTATACACCTTAGGTAAGAGTATCTTAGATTATACACCTTAGGTAATGATACGTGTTATTTGAATTATAGAGAACAATATTCAAGAAGATTACTTATGTTAGATGAGAAATGCATTTAATGTTTTGATTGTAACATAATTGTTGAGTTGTAAAATTGAGCTATCCGATGTATAGTGGATATTGCTTTGTGATGTAAGACTTTGTATAGTAACTTCGATGTAGCGATTCATGTAATAAATTTGAATCAAAGATATGTTATGTAAAGGTTGAGATTCAGGGCAATAAAGAAAGAAATATATAAAAGTTTTAAATATTCCGCATTTTTAGTGATTTTAATATCGAATAATGATGTAAAGTTAGAACAAAGTTGTATTGTTAACGATCGAGAATAAGAATTATTTTGTATGAATTTTGGGGTCGTTACAGTTGGTATCAAAGCTGATAGGTTATACACCTTAGGTAAGAGTACCTTAGGCTACGACCTTAGGTTATAAGAAATTAAGTTTAAGTTACGTATGATAAAAAGGTGATTATTTTCACATACATAGAAGTATAGGATGAGTTAAGTCCTAGAAATGTTATAAAAAGAATATGATAATGATGAGGAGTAAACTCGAATAAAATATTGAGTAACATGAATGAAATTAAAAATTCTTAAAGGAAGAGTTGTTAAATGAACAACAAGATTCAAAGATGAATCTTGGAGAGAGATAAAGATAAGAATAAGGAGTTGCCTAACTCCAATAATAAAGATGACGAATAATGATGAGTAGACAAAGTCTATAAGATTAAAACTATAATGGAATCATGATGTGATGTGATGAATAAATAAAGATAAGAAGATTGTAAAATAAAACGATCATGAAATAAGAAAATAATCATAAGGAAAATGATTATAGAATAAGATCACGGCGTGATCTTTTAAATTTGTAAAGACAGATGGTCTGTAATGATAGAATAGTTATAGTTTGATGTTATAACGAGAATGTACTATGATGTAGTACGAGGTAAACTCACGAGGAGTTATAAATGATGAGATACAAGAAATCAGTATCGAGCAAAGAATAAGAGAAGAGTAAGATAAAGTTAAGTGGGATTTTAACTGAGAGCCCATGTGTTGGCTGAGTTGTACAAACCTTTGTATGGGCAGGGGTTTTGTGCTTACACTTGGTTTATAAAAGGGGTAATCATTGAAATGTGGTGTCGCGCTAACGATATATATATATGATGAGAAGGTGATTCTTGCCCCATGTTTATAGTTGATAGTTAGAGGTGATATTAAGATTAGATTAGATGGTATTAAGGTTAGGTGCGAGTTCTTAAAGCTCATACTTATGTTAAGTTCGTGACTCATAATCAAATGTATGTTTTTGAACCCCTAAGCATAGGGACAGTCTCTGATCAGTTCTTTGACTACGTATTGTTAGGACAAGTTCTTAAACTCATATTATTGTGGTAAGTTCCTGAACTTCCAAAGTGTGGTAAGTTTGATGAACTATATTGGGTATAAAAAGGTTATGGTGTAGAAAGCATTGATGTTGTTGAAGATTGATAGAATGTTTAAGTAATGAAGCGGTGGAGTAAAGATTTACATTGATAGAGAAAAATTTTATATTCTAAATCTCCTAGCTTTGCTAGATTTTTGAAATTTATCGACTTCGTGCTGATGTTGCACTTCTGTTTTCTTGAAAAATATTGGATCAAATGATTGAACCAATGGATTTTTAAAACAGTGCTATTATTCACATGTCTATACTAATTGCTTTAGCTAGACAAAAATGATTTGAAAATTTTAAAATGTATTTTATATATTCTATGCATCATTTGATATGATGTAGGAATAATAATCGAGGAAGTCATCAATGCGGTTAAACCTAGTGTTGGATGTGATCGTAGGATCGTCAGCCCACTATCGTATGATGTAGTATGACGACGTCATGTAATGGCGAAATCCTCAACGTACCATTACGACGGTACGGTATCAGGATATTATAAAAAAGATTTATTTATTTTAGTTTCCTTAAACTAAAAAAAATAATTATTGAGTTGGTTAAATATATATATATATATTTTGATTGATATTCGAATTGTTGCTAGAAGTCTATGCTACTTGATTCAGCTAGACAAGTATTGAAAGATGTTTATGAAATTCGAGCGTTCTTGGTCAAACTATGCCAAACCAAATTATTTTCGTGCGAATTCAGATGTTAGAAAGCTGAGGTGAACAACCCTATAAAAGTGGGACATGTTATCGGAGACAATAGTTCCGAGTGTAACGCATATAGTCGTTACGATGTACTACGTTTGTGCATGACGTAGTGGTGCGATAGTCTGATCACCTAGAGCACCGATGCAGGATGTTTACAGTCTGTGTGATTATTAAATATTTTGTTAGAGTGGTTTATAGTGTGAAGTACCGGAGGTGAAGCACTGTTAAACCTAGAGATGAGTTCAAGGTCTTATGACCCCTCAGCATGATTTGAGAATCTTTTAAATTTCTGAGTTATTTATATCGCTTCCCAATTATTGAGCAATTGTGGAAGATTCTTATTATTCTGAAGAAGAATGTGGCAAGAAGGATATTCCTTAGAAAGAAGTAGTTGTGGAACGCAACAATTCAGTGAATAAGGATTAACGTAAAATCTATTTTGATAGATTGATATACGAAGATTAATTATTAAAAATTTTGAGGACTAAAGTCTTAGAAGAAGGGGTGAATGTGATAATCTAAATACTTACGAGATAGTGAATTATGAAGTATATGAATTGGACGAATAAAGCATATGGTAATGATCCTTAGAAAGGAAATGAACGGATTAAATAATATATAATATTTGATATAATTGTGTTTGATTGAAGGTTATGTAATAAAACCTAAAACTTGTTGAAGGAATGAATAGAGTAGTATATATATAATACTTTTTGTTGAGATAATGTGTTGAAGTTATTCAACAATAAAATTTTGAAAGAGATTTTGTGAAACTCGAGTAAGAGAGGTTTCGTTGATTCCGAGGACGGAATCCTTATAAGGAGGGAAGGATGTGACAACCCGAATTTTTAAGAATTAATAAATGAGAATTTAATAAATAAAATTCTTATTATGAGATATTTTGAGTTTGAGTATATATATACGTGTCATATATTGTGAAATATGTGATTTAGTGTGAAGAGAATTTTATATATTAATTTTAATATTTATTGAATTAAAATAAATATTTTAATTGATTTATTTATTGAGTTAAATAAATAAATTATGTGTTGGTTATGGAGTAATTTAATTAAGTGTAATATATTAATTAAATAAATATTTAATAATTAATTTAATTAATATGTAATAATTTTATGTTATAGTTCTAATTTAATTGGGATAATTAAATTAGATGAAGTTATGTGGTAATTGTTACATGAAATTATAATTAGCGAAGAATTATAACTGTTATGTGGTAATTTTTATGTGATTAATTGATGTTAACATTTAATTAATTAAATTAGAATATTAAAATTTAACTAATTAAAGTATAACATTAAAAATATGTGTTAAAAGATTTATTAAAAGAATTAAAAGAGTTTTTAAAACCGTTTTGTCAAACAAGGCCCTTGTATCGTTTTAAATCCGTTTTGCCAAACGGGCCTTAACTACTAAAAACCTGTTTTTAAAAATAAATTATTTTTTCCAAACAACCCTTATGGCTTTTTAAATTCCAAATGTGTAACCTATGTATTAAGTACAATTATGGTTATTATTATGGTCATTATGTAATATAAGTTATATATGTTATATTTATGTTTTATATGTAAAATATATTATATGTATATTACGTTAGTTAGAATTAGCTAAAGTTGTAGTCTGATAGAAACAAGAAGAGAAAAATACAGAGAAAGAATAAAGAAGTTAGAGAGAAAAGAAGAGCGAAGAAGAAGAGGAAAGGAGGAAGGGTTTGAGAGAGTCATTGCTAAACCTCATCATCATCTTCCTCACTTAGCATTAAGGGTATATTTTAAAGATTATGTTTTATGTTCTTCATTATTTATTTCTCTGTAAATTGAGTTTTATGAATTTGGTGTAAACATTAATTTCTAATATGTATAAATTGTGTTCATATATGTTTATAATTGATTTGTTTGCTTAATTAGGATGTTTAATTCATGTATATGTAATGAACATGAAGAATTCATGTTCATCAAAAGTCAAAATGAAATAAGCTTTGTTAATTGGTCTTGGAAAATCAAAAGTCATAGTGAAAAAGTTTTATGATTGGCTTATTTGAAATCAAAATTTATGTTTGATTGATAATCATGGTGTAGATTGGTTTTTAGATAATGATAATATGTTTTTAAAAGAAGTCAGTATACTTGGAATTGTGTGTTTTGAATTAGAAATAAAATTTCGCTGTTAAATTTGATCAAGAACACTTATCAATGATTTTTCTTCAAAAATCATGAAATTGGAGTTTTTAATTATGTATTATGATAATTGTATATATTAAAAACATGTTAGATGCTTTAGATATGTTTTCTATAAATTTTTATGTGCAAGGTGTTAGTTAAAATCGTAATTTGGTGCGAAGAAATAAGCCAAATTAATTTTTTCTCTGTACAGTTCACGAACCAAAAGTGAGCAGCTGAGGAGACACGCCCCGGCGGGCCTTGCAAGGCATAATACCCTCGCCCTGGCGGGGGGGGGGGGGGGGTGTGTGCAGAAAATGATAATGTGTTATTTTTTTGTGCATTTTGGTTGGAGCATGAAAGTTAACCTAATGTGATTATGTGATAACATGCTAGACTTACATTGAAATGCTTAATGAATATTAATAGATTTCATTAATAAAATATAATGTGTAATTATAATTTGAATAAATTATAATTATAGTAAAGGTTTAATTTAAATTATGATTTGTTAAATGAATATAGTTTGATTAATTTTTATCAGAGTAAATGTTTAACTTAAATTATAATTTGTATAATTATAATTTAATATGTAATTATAATTTAAATAATTATAATTAAGATAAATGTGTAATTTATATTATAATTCATTTTAATTATAATTTAATGAGTGCATGGATTGAAATTGATTAATTATAATCAAAGTAATTGTTTAATTTAAATTATTATTGGTTTAATTATGATTTAATTAATATAAATGCATAAATGGAGTTTGATTAATAAATATTTAATTTAATTTATAATTTGTTTAACTATAATTTAATTAATATAAATTACAATTATAATTCGATTAATTATAATTGAGGATGTGTAATTTAAATTATAATTTATTTAATTATAATTTAATTATTAGTTGATTAATTATGTGAAGATGTAATATGATCATGTGATGTGATTAACTATTTGATAACTAATTGTTAAACCTATTAGTTAAAGTGGAATGAGTTAACCTAAATGGGTTAACTAATTATGAGAATTAGTTATGTGATAATTAATTTATATTATTAATTATACATATAGTTTGACAGTGTGTGTTAAACAAATAAATGTGAGAATTACGAAGTGTAAAGTAAAAATTACTTAAACGTTTGCTATGCGTGCAATGTGACTAATAGTTGATGTGTATGGTAATACGTTGTGTAGGATTCATGAAGTGCAGATTATTATAAGCTGTTTTTCATTAATTGGTAATCTACGAGCCAGACAAGTCTTTCAGTTCCTATTTTCTATGTAAATTTGATGATAAACTGTTTTAAATTGTAATGCAAAGAGCATGATATGTTATATATGTTGTATGCATGAAACGTTAAAGTCAATTTATGACTACGTTGATTGAGTAAGGAACTCAATCTTTTTACTTGTTATATGAATTGAAGTATGCATGATATTTTAGTCTAATGATTATGATGTATAAGATGAGCATGTTATTTATATGCTATGTGATGCATGAAAGCTGCTAGATCTTGTTGAGTTGTCGAGCTCACTCTTGCAAATAACTATTTTTGCAGGTCAAGGTTTCAAGGTAATGATACGTGCTATTTGAATTATAGAGATCAATATTCAAGAAGATTACTTATGTTAGATGAGAAATGCATTTAATGTTTTGATTGTAACATAATTGTTGAGTTGTAAAGTTGAGCTATCCGATGTATAGTTGATATTGTTTTGTGATGTAAGACTTTGTATAGTAACTTCGATGTAGCGATTCATGTAATAAATTTGAATCAAAGATATGTTATGTAAAGGTTGAGATTCAGGGCAATAAAGAAAGAAATATATAAAAGTTTTAAATATTCCACATTTTTAGTGATTTTAATATCGAATAATGATGTAAAGTTAGAATATAGTTGTACTGTTAACGATCGAGAATGAGAATTATTTTGTATGAATTTTGGGGTCGTTACAAAAATATATATAAAGAAAATAAGGGAATTGAGATTATACCCTTAAGCTAATTGAGGTGAAGAAGATGATGATGATGTTTGTTGGTATTGGCAAGAATTCTCTCAAGCCTTTCCTTCCTTTTTTTCTTTTTCTCTCTTATTCTTCTCTCTAACTCTCTGTTTCTTTCTCTTTGACTAACCTTTGTTTTGTTCTAACACTGACTAAACTAACGTATGACTAATATACATATATTATTATTGACAAAATATAATATATACAATAATGGTCAATTAAACCCATAATGAATTATCAGTTATAATATTTTTGAATTTAAAAGCTATAAGGCTTTGTTTGGCAAAACTTAATATATTTAATTTTTTTTTTTAAGGACTTAAGGCATTGTTTGGTAAAATTCATTTAAAACAAGTGCAAGGGCCCTGTTTGGCAAAACCTTTTAAAACAAAAGTAAGGGCCTTGTTTGGTAAAACCATTTAAAAGCCCTTTTTATTCTTTTAATAAATCGTTTAACACATATTCTAATGTCACACTTTAGTTAATTAAATCTTTAACATTCTAATTTAATTAATAAAAACTAACATCAATTAACCACATAAAAATGCCACATAATAATTTATAATTACTTGCTAATTATAATTTCATGTAACAATTATTACATAAACTTCATCTAATTTAATTATCTCAATTAAATTAGAACTACTCCATAAAATCGATATACATCAATTAAATTAAATATTAAATATTCATTTAATTAATATATAACACTTAATTAAATTACTCCACAACAATCACATAATTTATTTATTCAGCTCAATAAATAAATAAAATAAAATATTTATTCAAATCAATAAATATTTAAAATTAATATATAAAATCTCATTCGTTACAGAAACCATCCGGGCAATCAAAGGGACTGGAAACCTTAAAACAGTCACATATTTAGATCTCTGCATATTCCCAGGGGCTAGATATCCTGACAAATTCCAAGTCCCAGAGATTGAAAAGTACAATGGGGAAGATGATCCCTATACGCACTTGAAAGTATACATTGACGAGCTAGGGTCTTATGTTGAGAATGAAAGCCTCAGAATGCAGCTTTTCCAAAAGAGTCTCACTGGAGAGGCTAGGATATGGTACGCCCAACTTGATAATGCAAAAATCCACAGTTGGGAAGAGCTAGCTCATGCATTCCTAACTCAATACAACTTCTAGTCTCAAATGGCTCCAGATCGGTATCAAGTGACCAAGGTCAAAAAACAAAACAACGAGTCTTTCAGTGAGTATGCCCAAAGATGGAGACATCTGGCAGCACAGGTCAGCCCGCCTATGACCGAAACTAAAATGGTAATGACTTTTATAGACATCCAAGAGACACCTTACTATGAGAGGATCTTAGCTGGAATAGGAAAGCCATTCTCAGAGATGATCAAACAAGGCGAAATGAAAGAGATGGGCCTAAAAGTAGGCATGATTAAAGATCTCACGACCTTGAAAGTAGTCACCGGTCATATACAGTCTGGCAACTATGCGAGTGATCCCATGAGGATACCCAAGAAAGGTGATGAAGATGTATCTCTCGTTGTACAGGGGCAATCCAGGAGACCCAACCGTATTCCCACCATTTGGAAGAGGGAAGGCAATCGATTATTACAACAAACTGCATTCAACTAATGCCAGGACAGAAAGAGAAAATTTGAAAGAACAGAAAATCGGGTGTTCACTCCACTAGGCGATTCCCTTGAAAACATGTTGGCGATGTTAATAGATCACAATAAAATTACCAAACTGGCTCCACCTCTGGATCCAAAAAGCAAAATTTACAATCCTAGCTAGAGATGTGCTTACCATTCAGGATCTCCAGGACACGACACACAAGATTGTTGGTCCTTGAAGCATAAAATCCAAAACCTGATCAAAAACGGCGATGTTGTGGTCCAACAACCTGGCCATCAAAATGTCAACACCAACCTTCTGATGCCGCACGATACGGAGGGAGTAAACATGATCGGGTCAGGAAGTGATGTAATGCATCCAAATCGTAAATACATACGAAGGATGGATGAATACCCCCTAAAGGAACAGAACAAATGTCTTAGAGCTGGAAAATGCAGAGGAGGGTATGACATTGATGCAAAAATTTGATACAATCCAACATCAAGTAACTCTGTTGCATAATCTGATAGTGCGCCAACACCAGGATACAAAGCATCTTTTCACTCAACTATCAGAAAGTTAAGAGAAAAAGGAGGATATTCAGAATGTCAACCTATCTCCCTCCAAGATCAGCCAGCTAAATGAAGAAGATCAAAGCATGCTGAGTAGACGAGAAAGGTGGAATGGTAAAATTACTAGAAGATCTTGCCAAAAGAAAAATCGTTGGGAGGAATGCGAATTTCCAAATAGGAAATATCAAGCACTGGCAAACCCTCAAAATCATACGGCACCGAGAGTCGGGGAGAGTAGGCGAAGAAGGGTATTCACACTTTTAGGGGACTCGTTGGAAAATGTGTTAGCATTGTTGGTTGCGCAGGAAAAGATTACTGAGTTGCTGCCTCCTGCCAAGCCCGAGATAAAAAGTTATGATTCGACCAAGATATGTCTCTACTATATTAACTCACCTGGGCATGCAATTGAGGAATGCTGATCTTTAAAACACAAAATCTAAGATCTCATTGAAAATGCAGAACTGAAGATAGAAGTCCCCATGACCAGGAAAGGCAAAATAAAAATAAAGAGCTTAAGATGTCCACTCGAAACAGGCAGTTCAAAGGGGGTGACGGCTGTGAGCACCAATCCTGGCAGAACACTAGGTAGACAGATCATAATGCTAGGAGTGACATAGTAAACAAGAGAGTCCTTTAAGGAAATTCATCCACCATCATCAAATATCTTGTTACCCAAAGCCAATAACCACATTCCTAGTTTTACCCTCCTGGATGATGAGGAGGAAATATTGATCCTTCCCAGCGTGGAAAAAGCCAAAAAGGAAAGTTCCTTGCGAGAAATACAACAACAGTTTGGGAGTGATCTCATAGTCAAATCCTCTCAAGCCCATGGGAAAGGTGAAGGAGCAGATGAAGAAAAAGGTGGTGAAGTTCTCAAGGAAGCCAACCCATCGAGGAATCTAGAATTTATCCCTTTTTGCGACGAGTCCAGTTTGAGCCTCCTTAAGGGATATGCTGATTCAGGAGGCGATCAAGTTATGACCGGATTGAAGATATTCATGACCAAGAGATAACCTCTATCACAGGCCTTGAAGGCAACATAACCACTGAAAACTGGACTATCAGGCCTCAACTAGCCAAGAAGGCGTAGATCTAGAGGAAAGTTGCGAGTTCCAAGAGACGCTGGGACATTATCACTTTATTAGCGTTATGCTTTTTATTTTCCATGCATATAAAAATCAAAAAATCAAAAAATAAAAAAAAATAAAAAAAATAAAAATCAATCAAAATCACACAAAACATGAACTACGAATGACCTGATCTCCTTTCACCCGGGAGTACGTAGGCAGCCATTCCTGGTGCGATCAAACTAACACAAAAAGTTCAAAAACCCATCAAACCAAAATAAAACTCAAAAGAGACACTACTTAAACCATTCACACAAAGCCTGAACTACGTAAGACCTGATCTCCCCAGCCACAGGAGTACGTAGGCAGCCATCTTTGGTGCGGTCTAACCCTCAAAAGAAACATCCAAAATTCCAACCCCAAAAAACATAAACTCGAATACTATCAAGCCTCCCTGGTCAATAGGCCCACCTGAGATACTCTTCGACATCTCAATGTCATTCCATCAATGAAAAGCTCATAACACATCAAAACAGCAAGTCATGAAAAAAGTTATAATCACTCAGCTATGACAATACATATTCAGCAGGGAAGTGAATCAAAATATATTTCTCTGCTATATAATACTGTTTGATATATACACTTTATCTTGTACATGACAAAATTGACTGATCTAGTATGTGCAAGAAAGTAAAAGCTAGTATATGAACCCGTGGATAGACGGGATAACAGTGCCAACATGGCATCCCTCTACGAAGAAGGAGGAACAACTGCAAGCTCATGGCCCTCGGTCTCCATATAGGATAGCTAGAACATCCATGACCATCTGTATAGTGATGATGTGACCATCTATCATCCCGGGCAACTAAAGCCTCCTCAATCTCAACAAATGATACATCCTTGGTAGCTCGAGCCTCGTCTCTAGCAGCAAAAACAACATCCCTACCAGAAAGGCCTGTCAACATCAACGCTCTAGCCTGATCCCTCTCAAAGGTCATCATAGCTAGGGAATCAATAAAAGCTAGATCTGTCCCAGTCGGAATGCTCGGTGGGTCACTAACCAAGGATGATGTCAAACAAGCAAATAAATCATTCTCCGTGGGAGAATCAGGATGCTTCATAGGCTCCTCCTTATCAGAATCAATGCTTGGAGCTGACTGGATAAATACAGGCAATGCGATATCTGCCTCCAACCATGTAGAATATTCTGGGGAACGATCTGGATGGCTAGTAGAAAAGTCAGCCCTTTCCCTACGAGTCCAACACTCATAAGTCCTAGTAAGGTCAGCTGACAACAAAGATGAAGCTGATACCCGCTGATCCACAGCCCCCTCAAAGTGGTGAAGGCTCTGAAACTGGTCAAATAGGGTCATGAATGCCAGCGGATGCTATGTTATCACCCCTCTCAAACCTGCCAGGGGTAGGTAATCTATACCGTCTACATAAGTGATGAAACTATAATGGGAACTAAACCCTGAGCAGGGCAAGATCAAAAATGGATGATCAAGAGCTGTCAAAATGCCAACCAGGATGCCGCATCTGTACACTCTGCCTGTCGAAAAGAGTAGGACATGGATAACTTATGAGTAAAGCAGTACCCATGATGTCTAAAAATGCCGATGAGACTCAATTGTGTCATAAACCACACGTTTAGCAAAATGGCGCTGCCCCTGAAAAACCTGGCTGGATGGGAATGACAGAATGTGCCCGACCTCAAAGTCTTGGCTAATATTATAGGCAGGATGGTACAACCTTGTCTGAGAGCACAAACCACTACCATCAAGCCAATATCCAAGTGGTCCATATATAGTGGCATATACAAAAAGGCTGTGACGCACATCAACAAAATGTCCACACGTGCAAACTGCCACTCATCTGCGGGGATGATAAAATCTCCTGACTATCTGTCGTAGCTGTCCATGCAGCCAAAGCGATCGGTCAAAAAGTCTTGGGACACCACAAGGCCCCGCAGTAATCTCCTCAGTGGCGTCTCTGCATCTCATACCCTTCATGGTCAAGAATGGAAGTTTTATGTCACTAATGGTTGTCCTGGCACAGCGCAGATCTAATGCTAAACTTGTGAGGCGCTCATACTCCTCCAACGTAAGAGTCAGCTCATGAAGGCCAAACCTAAAAAGCCTACATCCATGAAAGACACTCAAGATCGATGACCCATGTTAATAAACGGCACGTCTATGTTGTTCCATCAAATCCAGAGCAAATCTTGAAAAGAAAAAGTAACGATGCATTAAGACAGCCAGTCCCAATGATGAAATAGCATACATCTTAAGATGCAAACCTTCAACAACTCATCACTCTTAAAGTGCAAAATGACTTGATCTCCTCTGACCTATAGAAACACATGGGCTACCATCGTGGAAAAGTCTATCTCATACCCGACGACATGTTCCGTGAGCAAGAGGCCACAGATTAAACCTCCCAGATCAAACCAAATCCTGTCAAAGCCATCATATCACCAACCATAACAAGCCTTTGAGTCTAATTAAATGGAATTCGCATGCCTTTTGATATCAACCATCAAAGTCAATTGCGCCCATAAGTCAGAAATAATATTAATTAGGGCATCCAAACATCAAGGCCCATATCCACTACATGTTAATCACTGTGGGTTATGAGGTAAAAGGCTCTTACGATCATGGTGACCTATCAGTCCATTTATCAAACATACAACAAACCAATCAACCTAGATGACAAGCAAGATTGAGGCAAGTACAGAATCAACTTACAACAAGACTGGACCAATTTCAGCAATTACGACAACTCAACACTGGGGCATTTATCAACCATCCAAGGAAAATGCACCAGTCATCACCATTAACATGGTCTGTCATCATCAGAACTTCCTTTATTGGCGATCCGGTATGCTCAATTTTTTTTTTCAATCATAATTTTCTTAGAATACTGCGATCCACTGATAAGGTACGGCTCTTCCATCTCATTATGAGCTTTTAATTTCCAGTTACATGAATTGGCAAGGGTATACATGTTAAGTATAGATAAATCTTGCGTTAGAATCTTAGAAAAATGTTTCAAAAAGAGAAGATTTTTGCTTAACTTGTTATGAATTGGATTAATTCCGATAAGCGTCCATCGATTAGAGAATTAAGACAATTCAACCTTTTGATTAGGCACGACATCCTAGTTTAAATCGCTTTTTGGAACAAACTTGACCTCATATGCATGTCTGCACTTTGCGATCGCCCTAACTCTTAGCTGTGGGGTATGAAACTATGGCGACAAGGATGATAATTGATAACCAGCCTAATGTCTCGAATCGTGGTCTGGGTTACTTGAGTTATTAAGCCTGAAGGGTGTCTTTACATCTGGTGCCCTAAAGCCTTCTGGTTTTGGAGTCACTGGCCCAACGCTCGTTACATGGGTAACTTAGTGCCTAAGAAAACAAGCATTACAAGAAGAAAAAGGAAAAACCTGAGAAGATCCGAATTGTGGCCTAGGTTACTCGAGTAATTAAGCCCGAGGGGTGTCCCTACACCTGGTGCCCTAAAACCGTCTGGTTTGGGAGTCATCGGCCCAATACTCGCTACACGGGTAATTTAGAGCCTAAGAAAATGGACCTTGCACAAGCTCAGGCAGGAAGCAAATAGAGTAACCCCCTGACTTGTCTCGAAGTGTGGCCTTTGTTACTCAAGCCAGTAAACCCGAAGGGGTGTCTTAACACCTAGTTCCCTAAAGCCGTCTAGTTTAGGAGTCATTGGTCCAAAACTCGTTAAATGGGTAACTCTGAATTGCCTAAGAAAATGAGATAAAGTTAAACGAGGAAAGAAGGAAACATTTTGTATGATAAAAATGAAATCATCTAAAGTCATAGAAGAGAAACCCCTGCTAAGGGTTGCGTTACTCACAGTACACATGTCATATGATGTTAATTTTGTGAATAGCGGTGTCTAGAGCGAAGATGAGGTGTCTCTAATAAAGGGAGATAAGTCTTTTAAAACTGATTCTACCCATGAAAAATGACCATGGATGCTTAAAAGTTTTCTTGCGATGTCATAACTTGTCAAACGAAAATTTCGATTTCTATAAGAAAACTTAATTTCAAAATCTTTAGCGATAAGATAAAAGCTTAGTGAATCCAAGCATTCAATTTTATAAATTTTAACTTCAAATGCCTCATTCACAAGATAATACTAACGGCCCGAGCCATCAAGCTTTTGGCACAGTTAGGTATTTGTCCAATGTGTAGGATATTGATCACTCTGGATGTGGTTAACAAATGAAGTTTCTTCTATGAACTCCAGTAACAACATGCGAAAGGATTGGGGCATTTCTCCATTCAATGAAATTGAAGGAGTCTACGGCGGGACCAAGCTCCACATCAAAAGAAAAGGAAGAACTCCTGAAAGAAGTTAAGGAAACCTAAGTAGGCCTCGACAAAAGAAAGGAAAATTCCCGAGAGAGTCCTTAACTTAGAAAAAAATTTGATGCTCGAGGACAAAAGGTCTGGCAAATGAAATCTACATCATCAAACATGTCAACATATGCCAAGTCCTCACAAGTCGAGACTTCTACATTGAAGTTCAAATATGGACAATGAAAGAATCAGCTACATCCTCCAGGACGTCAGCAGCACCCAGGTCATTAACAAAGGAAGCATCTAACCAAGCAGGGTCGCAAGTAAAGAGCTTGCCTTTTTTCATACTCAATGATCAAACCGTTAGCGTCAATCCAGCGTAGCATCGGGGAAGGATCCGGTGATTGTCTGAATCTCCAGAAGTACCAGCACCAGATCTAGATTTAGAAAGAAAAATAGCAGCCTCTGCGAGATCCCTACTAAAAGACGACATATGAAAGGGGACACCCAAATTTGCTCTGCGAATGACAAACGGAACCATACAAAAGTTAGAGTTGATAGGCCTATCAAAATCCATACCTGAAAAGAAACTCCAAATCACCTCAAAAAAGGGTGAGGTATGGTTCTACATCCATTCAATTCATCAACCTAAGATAAATTAAGATCATCACATCATGCCTGGTCTACACATGTGCAACAAGCCCTATATCAGCGCACATCTCCATTAAAAATTTATGCATGCATACCCAGTAGAGTTAAATATGCATATGCATTAAATACCCATACTCGAGGGAAAATTTTGTTGTTGAAAACTACCGTTCAAGTAGGCATAGAGATATTTCGGTGAGATAAAACTTTGCAAACTACCGTTCGAGTAGGCATCAATACAGTCCGGTAATCAACCGTTTTCAACTACCATAAAGGTAGGCACCATGTCAACTACCATCAGGGTAGGCACCGTGGTTAACTACCAGTATGGTAGGCTTTGTTGTGAAACTACCTGCAGTGTAGGCAGCGTTGTAAACTTCCAGTGTGAACATCGAAAAGATCTGATGATTTATCCCCAGCAAAAATGTGGAAATTTTTTTAATTTATCCTTATCAAACAAGCATCAGTAACACCAATGGAAATCAAACCGTTGGAGTCAACACCAACATAGACATCAGCAGCATTGATGAAAGGCAGCCATTAAAATCAGCCCCAACACACGCATTATCCATGACCAGTAAAGGTAAGCAATTTACGATGCGATATGCGGTTTGAATACGATTTGCGATGCGATTGGCGATACGATATGCGATTTGCGAAGTGCAAAATTCAATTTGCAAAAATATTTTGACATTAATTGCATTGCGATTTGCATCATTAAAAATATATCTTGTCATATTTCAAGTGTCTAGTAAATCTTTATCATGTTCATTCAATTGCATTGCATAAACATGATAAAGAAGGGCATCTGTAGACACTCAAAATTTTGTTTTCCTGTTACTAACACTGTAGGCGGGTAAAATTATCAGTTTAACCGCGGTCCTAACACCGGGATGCCAGTTCAACCACGGTCCTAATACCGGGCCCTGGTCCTAATATCGGGATGCCAGTTCAACCCCGATCCTAATAATAGGATGCTAGTTCAACATCGGTCCTAATATCGGGATGCCAGTTCAACCCCGATCCTAATACCGGGATGCCAGTTCAACCACGGTCCTAATACTGGAAAGTCAGATCAACCCCAGTCCTAATACCGGGATGCCAGTTCAACCCCGGTCTTAATATCGGGCAGTCAGGTCAACCTCGGTCTTAATAGCGAGATATCAATTCAGCCCTGGTCATAACCTGGGAGGTACAGTTAAGCCCCGGTCACAACCGGGAGATCTAGTTCAGCTCTAGAGATAACCCTGAAAAGCTAATTCAGCCTTCAGAGACAAAACCAAAGCATCACATCATCCTCGAATATAACCCGGGAGGCCAATTCAACCTCGAAGATAACCATAAGGAAGAACCGAGTCGGATGGGATTAAAACCTCGGAGACGATGTCGAGAAAGCAATCAAAGACCGTGCCAACACTGGAAACAACCTCGGGAATGGAAAATTGGTCATTTTACCAACTTGAAGCTGATTCGGTCAAAATCAAGGGAAATTGATGCCACGAAGATCAGGAAAAACCATAACATTGATCCCGAGTGAAAACAGCGCAAGACAGCTCCACGGATAAACTGCAAAGAATCACAGATCTGGTTATGATCCCATTTTTTTTACTCAAAAAAGGACTACTCCCATGTTATTGCTACACTCTCGGCGTGGGCTTTTCGGAAAGGTATCGCACGCCTCAAACGGACGCTCCGATCAAAAGTTAGAAAGTTTCGAATCTGACCTCGCGTTGCTTGGAGTGCACATACTTTGATGCAACGGGACCAGCTATATGGGCCCCTGCCACGTGGAGCCGCACCTCTACCTGTGGCTGCCGCAGGTAGAGCTACTTCTCCTGGGTCTATATATATGAGGTGACCCTCATCTCATTTCATAATCGGAAAACGCTTTGAACCTTTGCCCGTTGGTTTCTCAACCCCACTCTTGTACTCCAAACCCAAATTTTATTACTCTAACACATAGATATACCCACATACTACTACATATAAAAATTAACCGATATAAACGAACGTTTGAAGCCTATAATTTGGCAAAAAGCCCGTGTAGCAGTTCATTATGAGTATTTTTAAGATCCGAAAGTTTATATTACTTCCTTGCACTTTTATTCACTTGCACGTTAAGTTTCACTTTCTGATTATGCCTGGAACTGAGTTCCGTAGCCGTTTTTGCTTACTTTTTGTACATTTTCGTACATAAACTCATTTTCTGGCATTTCTACAACTCGGATCGTCGATCCGTCACTTCTAATAGCTTTTATATACATATATATTTGTTTGTAGCAACTTTGCCGAACTAGGTTATCTTCCCAGTCCGAGTTTGCCTTTTTTTGGATATATTTAACTATATATATACTAACATTTCAATTTTGTCAAGCCCGGATGTCAAATCTGTGGTAGTTTACTACTTTTATATATATAACTATATATATATATATATATATATATATATATTTCTGACTTATTTGGGTTTGGATTTCTACTTTGTGACCTTTTTATTGCTTTAATATATATACTAACTGAATATATTAACTTTTTACATTCTAGTTTGGCCTGGATCATTCTGTGGCCTTTTTACTGCCTTTATAATATATATATATATATATATATATATATATATATATATATACTTACATTTCTATCCGGGCAAAGGATAGAATGTCCGTCGCCCTTTATAGTTTATATATATATATATTTACTTTCTGTTGAGCTTCGACAATTTCGTGGCTTATTTACAGCTTTTATATATATATTTCAATTCTGTCTAGCTTGGATCATTCTGTGGCTCTTTTACAGTTTTTATATATACATTTATATTCAGTCAAGCCTGGATCATCCCGTGGCTCTTTTACAGCTTATATATATATATATATATATTTCCATTTTGTTCAGCCTGGATTACTCCGTGGCTTTTTACAGCTTTTATAAATATATATATATTTACATTTCAGTCCGGGTAACGGAGTGAAAACGCATCTCCCTTTACAACTTCTGTATATATATAACTATATATATATATATATATATATATCTTTCTTTTATTCATTGTGATTAAATTGTTGCTTTAAATATTTATTTGATATGAATCGGCGCTGACATCTCTTCGGGCGAACTAGATTTCTTTAAATCTCGCCAATTCTATCTTTCAAAAAAATTCAAAATAGGTTCAGACAGAACCGGGAAGCTAGAATGTATGAGATTTACATAAATCTAGCATTTTTCTAGTTTTATTCATTATAAAGCAACCTCACGGCCCTTAGATCGTTATCTAGTGGGAACAAGACGCTTTGGCTATGCATACCAGGATTTACTAATTAATCCTTAGTTATTGCGCCGTTCAGATGCAAATATACATTTCTATGCATATTTTAGCTGTGCAGATTTTATTGGCTTCCCTCTGTGAGCCTAGGAATCGTGGGATTCATGATCAAGCTGATCAAAATTTGATTCCCACGATGGACAAACTTCCCTTTACAAATGTACCCTGCTAGTTTTTCTGTAAAAATGTACATCCAAAAGACCTTAAAACGGTTATTTGGGTTTAAGGTCTCAATATAGTGAAAATATGGTTTGTCGTGTCAGAGTCGCTCCAATGGCTGTCATGCACATAAGAAGACTGACACTTGTATATATTTTGTGGTCGAGGATGCTTCGCAGCTCGACAATCACCATTTAAATTAAGCCAAAAAGCTGAAAAAATAAAAAAATAGAAGTATCAGCATGCTACAATTCTTATGTTAGTGTAACGGTTTGAAAACCTACTTTCAAAACATCATTTTAATATCTTATCTAAAAAAGGACTTTTGCAAATCAAATCAAACCCTTCGTATATATGTTCAATGAATCACGACCATACTTTCAAATCAATCAAGCGTAGGCCCAATTTCTTCCAACATTCACAACATACACATTGTAGATTTAAAGGGAAATATTGAAAAGATGTGGTACCGTGTTTGCACGGGAGTTATGGGGTGCCTAACACCTTCCCTACACTTAACCAAGCCCCCGAACTTAGAACTTCGGTTTCAAAGATATAGTTTCGACAGTGTCCAGCAATTGGGCCTCCTTCCAAACAAAACTCGGTTGAGTTGGTACAAATATTTCAAAACTACCAATTGGTGACTCTGTAAAACGGTCAAATTTTTGACATGATACATGTTGGCCTTTTCCTAAAAAACCCCTTCAAAACCTTTTTTACAAAAAAAAGAATAAGGGTAAACAAAACTTAAGAAGAGAGAAAGATCCGGGTTTGACCCGACCCGAATTTTTCCACCGACGTCGACAGTAGTTAATAATTTAAATTCCAGTGTGGTTATAAACAATGGAGTATGATGATTTAATCCTGAAGATTCTTTATATCGGAAAAGTTGATGTAAATAGCTGTGATGCTACCTTTTTTATGTTTAAACTTTTGAATGAATAAAATATCAAAGTTTATTTGAAGATGTTATATGTTAAGTGATAATCTTAAATGTTTATGTTAAGTCTTAAATACTTAAGAAATTGAGTAATGATCTAATAAGCATATATCTTAAACAGAAAATGCCTCCAAGAAGACACTAAACCCTTCAGCAAGCTCAATAAGGATCGACTAATGACAACAACAACGACGCCAACGTTAATCCTGTTCAGCAGTTGGTAAACCTATTAACGGGAGCACTTGCGAATCAGCCCCAAGCTCCACAAGCTACTTCATTTAAGGAATTTAAAGCTTTAGGACCGCCAAAGTTTAAGGGTTCCATGAATCCAATCAAAGCCCAGACTTGGGTAATGGACATGGAGAAAGTCTTCGATGTTGTAAGGGTTAATGACGACCAGAAGACTGCCTTCGCAACCTTTATGTTGAAGTCAGAGGCCAGCTACTGGTGGCAGGCTAATAAAGTTAGAGGAGAACAAGGGATAATCATATGGGATAGGTTCAAGGAGATGTTTATTGAGATGTATTTCCCAACGAGCTCTCGGAACCAGATGGAGGTTCAATTCCTGGAGCTGAAGCAGGGTAACATGTCTGCGCCAGAGTATGCCGCTAAATTTAACGAGTTAGCTAGGTTTGCAACCTATCAGATGAATAATGATGAGAGGAAGGCTAGAAGGTTTGAACAAGGGTTGAAGCCATAGTTGTATAGCAAGGTTTCAATGTTCTAATTGAACACTTTTGCAGGAGTTTTAGAGAAGGCAATCATCGTAGAAGGTGGAAGTGATGCTCTAACAAGGTATAATCAGGAACAGAGGAAGAAGAAGAATGAAGGTGAGAATAACAAGGCTAGTGGCATCAATAGTGGTTGTGGAAATAGTCAGAAAAGGAGGTGGAATGATAGTATGTCTGCTGGGAATCAACAAGGGAATCAGAAGAAGAGTGTGGAGGCTTGTGCTACCTGTGAAAAAAATCATGAAGGAGTATGCATGAAGGGGAAGAGGGTTTGCTATAATTGTGGCCAGGAGGGTCACATAGCACCAAATTGCCCTAATCCAAAGAAGGGCGCTTGCATCACTTGCAGGTCAAGGGACCATCTGGCTAGAGATTGTCCTAAGAAGGCAGCGGGAGGATTAGGAGCAAGTGGAAGTAGGGGAACCAACGGTGGTAGCACTCTGACTATCAGTGGATCAACGCCGTCAAACTGACCCACCGCTAGAACTTTCAACATGACCATCCAGGATGTTGTCCAGTCGAAGGATATGGTGTCAGGTACCATTCCGATCAATGATATAAATGCTTATGTGTTATTTGATTCAGGTGCTACTTGTTCATTTATATCCGATGACGTTGCTAAGAATTTAGAATTGCCTAAGGAGGAATTAGATTACCCTTTGAACATAGAAATTGCGAATATAGAAGTAACTCCTATTAGGTTTGTACACAAGAACTGTAGGATGGATATTAAGGGAAACGTGATGATCGTAGATCTAATCCCGATTAAACTTGGGGAATTAGACGTTATTTTGGGGATTGATTGGCTATTCAATTATGGGGCGATAATTGATTGCCAAAAGAAGTGAATTAACCTTATGACTCCGTCGAAGGTAGTATTTTATGGCAGCAAATTGCCTAGATAAGCGAGTTATCAGACAATGATGCAAGCAAAAAAGTTATTGAGATAAGGTTGTGTAGGGTATTTAGCCTACATAGTCGATACTCGAAAGGAGCGTGCAAAACTGGAGGAGATACCTGTCATTAGAGACTTTATAGACATATTTCCAGATGATTTGCCAAGACTTTCGTCGGATAGGGAAGTGGAGTTTGTGATTGATTTAGCGCCATGAACTTCCCCTATATCGAAGACCCCGTACCGTATGGCTCCATTAGAGATGAAGGAATTGATGGTGTAACTGGAAGAACTTTTGAAAAAGAAGTATATCCAACCAAGCGTTTTGCCATGGGGAGCTCCAGTGTTGTTGGTTAAGAAGAAAGACGGATCGATGCGACTTTACATTGATTATAGAGAGTTAAACAAGGTCACGATTAAGAATAAGTATCCATTGCCAAGGATTGATGATTTGTTTGATCAGCTGAAGGGAGATAGGTATTTCTCGAAGATAGATTTGAGAAGTGGGTACCATCAGTTGAAGGTGCGAAAGAAAGATATATCGAAGACAGCGTTCATGACTCGTTATGGTCATTACGAGTTCCTCCTGATGTCATTTGGTCTAACGAATGCTCCTGTAGCATTTATGGACCTAATGAACATGGTGTTTAAACCATTTTTGGATAAATTCGTGGTGGTGTTTATCGACGATATTATGGTGTATTCCAAAACCAAGGAGGTGCATGTAGAACATTTGAAGGTGACATTGGAGGCATTAAGAAGATAAGTTTTATACCATGTTTTAAAATGTGAATTCTGGATAGAGCGGGTGCAATTTATTGGACATGTGATTGATAAGGACGGAATTTCAGTGGATCCATCAAAGGTTGAAGCTGTACTAATCTGGGATCAGTCGAAGACACCGTCGGGAGTAAGGAGTTTTCTAGGATTGACAGGTTATTACAGAAAATTCATTCATGACTTATTACCACCCCGTAGACGAATTTGACTAGGAAATAGATAAAGTTCGTCAGGACGGAGAAGTGTGAAGAAAGTTTCCAAGAGTTGAAGAAGAGGTTGAGTACGGCACCTATATTGTTTCTTTCGGATAGCACATGAAATCTTGTGGTGTATAGTAATGCATCACATAAAGGACTAGGCTGTGTGCATATGTAAAACGAGAAGGTCATTGCGTATGCATTGCGTCAATTAAAGGATTATGAGAATGGGTATCCGACCCATGATTTAGAGTTGGCTGCGGTAGTGTTTGCTTTGAAGATCTGGAGACACTATCTCTACGGGGAGAAGTGTGAAATATATACAGACCATAAGAGTCTGAAATATATTTTCACATAAAAGGATTTTAACATGCGTCAGAGGAGATGGTTATAATTGATAAAGGACTATGACTGCTAGATTTTATACCGTCCGGGTAAAGCAAATGTTGTTGCCGACGCCTTAAGCAGAAAGGGTCGGGAGAAACTATTTATGTTAACCGCTTAGGAGCAGCTAATTTCAGCAATGACGAAATCGGAGTTGGAGGTGAAACATCCTAAGGAGTCTAACGAAAAACTATTTTAATTGGGAGCCGGCCCAACTTTGGTGGATAAGGTTAAGGATGCACAACTTCGGGATTAGGAATGTGAGAAAATCAGAAAAAGCATATCTGAAGGTGATGAAGTGAAATTCAAAGTCGATACGAAATGGTTATTGAGATTCGAGGGAAGAATTTGGGTTTCGCCAGTACTAGAGTTTAAGGAGGATGGAGGAAATTTTGAGCGAGGCTTATAGTTCAAAGTATTTGATTCATCCGGGGAGTACAAAGATGTACCAGGATCTTTGATAGCATTTTTTGTGGCTGAATATGAAAAGGGACGTTGTCGATTGTCTAAGTGTTTGACATATCAAAAAGTTAAAGTAAAAAATCAGAGGTCGAGTGGGATATTACAACCAGTGTTGATACCAGAGTGGAAATGGGAGCATATTATAATGGATTTCATAGTAAGTCTTACAATGATAAACTGACGAAATCAGCACATTTCTTATCGATCAAGATCAGATTTAACTTAGATTAGTTTGCGAAGTTGTATGTGAAGGAGATTATTTCAAGGCATGGTGTTCCAGTGTCAATAGTCTCTGATCGAGATTCGAGTTTCACATCGAACTTCTGAAAGCAACTATAGGAATGTATGGGAAGCGCAGTTGCGAATGAGTACAACATATCATCCTCAGACCGACGGACAAAGTGAAAGAAAGATCCAGACATTGGATGATATGTTAAGAGCTTGTGTCATGGATTTCAAGGGAAATTGGGATGATCACCTACTGTTGGTAGAATTCGCTTATAATAACAGTTACCACGCAAGTATTGGCATGCCGCCTTACGAAGTGTTGTACTACAAAAAGTGCAAAACTCCATTATGTTGGGATGAAGTTGGTGACCGTCAATTGCTAGGACCAGAACTGGTACAACAGACCACCGAGATCATCAATGTGAACAGGACAAGACTGATAGCTGCTCAGGACAGGCAAAAGAAATATGCCGATCAACACCGTAAGAATCGAGAATTTAAATCTGTTAGCTTCGTTTTCTTGAAAGTATCTCCATGGAAGGGAAGAATCAGATATGGCAAAAAGGGAAAATTTAGCCCGAGGTTCATTGGACCCTTTGAAGTATTGCAGAGAATTGGTGAACTCGCGTATGAGGTGGCCTTACCGTCCGGCATTAGAATATATCCATAATGTTTTCCATGTTTCAGTGTTACAACCATATAAGCCCGATTACAAGCATGTTATAGAATATGAACCCTGTAATTTGAAAAAGATTTATTTTACGAAGAAGTTCTTGTTTAGATAGTCGACAGGAAAGAGCAAGTACTCAGAAATAAAGTAATACCTTTTGTTAAGGTAATCTGGAGAAACCATAACGCTGAAGAAGCTATGTGGGAACTCGAAGATCAAATGATGAAAAATTACCCTTATTTATTTGCTTAATCTATATATAGGGATTATGGGGATAGAATCTTTATAGGGGGGGAATGTAAGGAGACGAATTAATTGAATCGTGATTCTGGGGACAGAATCCTTTTAAGGAGGGAAGGATGTGACGAACTAGATTTTTGTAATTTATTTTAAATATTTATTCAATTAAAAAAATATTTTTGTTGATTTATTTATTGATTTAAATAAATATTTAATGGAATGGTTGTGGATTAATTTGATTAAATGTGTTACATTAATAAAATTATTGTTGGATAATTTATAGTTTGAAGTTCTAGTTTAATTTGGATAATTAAACTGAATGAGTTGTTTAATAATTATAATGTTGTTCTAATTAATTGAATAATTAATTAGAAATTTATTGAGTTGTTATAATTAATAAATAAAATTTTTTTATCATGTGATAATTTGATTTAATGAATAATAGTGACATTAATTTAATTAAATTTAACTAATGTAATGTGATTAATTAAAGTGTGACTATTAAACTATATAATAAACAAGTTAATTAAAATAAATTAAAATGAGCTTTTTAAAGTCAAGCCAAACATGGGCTTAAGAACATGAGAGCAGTTAAGGCCATGACGCACTTAACTGATACGCATGTTGTGTTAGTTATATTATATACGTATAATTAAACTTATTATGTCAGTTCATTCGTAAAACTTAAGCCTGAGAAAATAGAGAGAAAAAGAGAGAGTTTTGAGAAAAAATTGATATTGAGGAAGAAGAATTAGGAAATTAAGAGGAGTATTCTACCATCTTCGTGTGATCTAAATAAGAAATCAAGGGTAAATCCTTACTTTTAAACTTTAATTTGTGTTCTTATATTTTTTCCATGAAAAGTTATTTTAGGCCTCTGTAATTGAATTTTCATGATTAAATTACAGAGAAGTTGTTTATAATTATTAATATGCATGTGTAATGTACTATATGATGTTTATAAACAATGTTGGGTGAGTTAATCCATAAAATTATGTTTAAAATGGAGTTTTGAGTTTACAGAGAAATAATATATGAATATGGCTTATATGTATAAAAATTTATGCTTACATTATATATTAATCGATAAATTAATCATAGTTTGTGTTTATGTGTCAATAAACGAAAATAACGAAATTCATATGGACTGATTTGGTTGAGAAACTGATTCGTGACGGTCAATTTCGCTAAACTTGTCAAAAGTTGAGTTTTAAGCAAAAATATGGAATTTAAAGGGTTTAAATGTGATGATTGTTGTTGTTTTGTTGTTATAATCAGTATATGCATGTCTGGTATTATTTTTTTGAAGTCTATATCATTTGGGTATGTTTAATTTAGAGTTTGGTGTGTCAAAAATTAAGTTTTAGGGGTGATGAACAGTGCCGTCGCGAGTTACAAAATTCAATTCTAGGGACCTTTGCCCCGGTGAGGTTCTCAGCGTTAAATTCTTTGCCTCGGCGAGCCTACGCCCCTACAAACTTTTTCTAGTACAAAATCTAGCCCCGACAAGAAGTACAGAGATGGAGCTATTTGGTTTTGTGTTAATTTCAAACCATATCATGATGAGTTAACCTAACCTAAAGAACCTCTTAACGTATTAGACATGTAACAAGATACTACAACACATCGTTAACACGTACATGATAATTTCAAGTTGTATATGAACAATTGTAAATAACTTAAACTTGTGGTTCGTGAAATTTGACATTATTGTGTAAAGACGTATTGTTGGTCAAGTAGGTACCTTAGATTTATGTTACGTGGTTGATGTTAGTGATCAGAACTTAAAAAAAGTTAATAAGTCAAAATGGAAGTGAGACTTAAACCTATAAGATTAACATTAGTATAACTAATGGATGTTGTGATCCTAATGGAATATGTAGGACTATTGGGGAACGTGAATAGTGATTGTTTAACTTACGCACAAGACAAGTTTCCCTACCCTATCTTGATTACAATAACTAAGGTTTACTAACTCTACTTTTACATTGAGCAAGTTCCTAACCTTGGCTTGTTGTTGTTCAAGCGAGGTTACTTATAGTATTAAACGCCTATATTTCGATTAAGCTTTCTAATCTTTTATAAAAGCATTACTCAGTTATACAATGTTTATTCAATTGTATATAGTTGAGATTCAATCTTTGATATAATTATCGATTATATTATCGTATCAAACCCTTGAATGACTAGCGAACCCTTATTGATTCGACTGGTCCATAGTTGATGAGCGTTCTAAATTCTAGGACTACTGTTGAAGCCTATCCAAACCAAACTTCCTTTGGTGTGGACTCTTATGTCAAAATTGAGATGAACAACCCTATTATAGGGGATTACATTACGCGATAGCGTTAAGATGTTGTGCACATACATGGTACGAAAGACTGATCCCCCGAAGTACGAGAAGTAAGGTCCATATTGTCTTACGACTGTTAAAGGTTTAAAATAGAATACTTTATAACCTAGGACATAGTTCATGGTCTTATGACTCTCAGATGTACTTGTGATTCTTGTTTTCTAATCTTGATTCAAAAGTCGAGCTTTCTATTATCTAGTATCCATTGATTACTCGCAAGTTATTATTATTGTTATTGTTATACTTGTGGGCAATCGTTTGCTCACTCTTGCATAATAACATTGCAGCTAAGGTTGAAAGAGTTGACGAGCCAACCACTAGTAAGGGCAAAGGCAAGATGAACAAGTGATGAAGGCTTGTTATTTGCAAGTGTTGATGTTAAGACTTATTATGTTATGTTTATGTTTCCGTATTTGATGTATTTAAGGTTAGATAACCTGGGATTATATATGATGTTGTAACCCTTTATTGGGAGGACTTCTATTTTAATTATGAGTTATTTATATTCCCATTCATAGGTAGTTAGATGTGATTTATTTGGATAGTGAACACCAAATCCTGTGGAAATGAAGTAGCCAAATTTGAGGGTGTCACAGTACTCTGCAGGAGCCCTTGCCTGATGATTTGGTGGAGAGGGATCACATCTTATGGCGTCTATTCTTGACCATCATGAGGGGTTGTTTCATTGCGAATAATTCCTCCACTGTTCCCTTTATCTTGGTAAGGGTTGTTCGGGACTTAGACCGCATTGAGGACTACTATTGAGGATCTTTCACATTCGTTATCTTCCTTCATAGGATGCGACTGCGCTCAGAGGGAGTGACCGATGCTTGGCTCGTCTTCTACCCGTTTCTCTTGGTGAGTCATCTTGACCGATTTATGATTCTCTAAATCTTGATTTGCCTTTTCATGACTAATGTCGGGTTCTTTAATTTGACAGTTTTGGGTTTATGAGAGGCTCCCTTGCCTCTGACCTCTCACTGTTCTTGGTTTAGACACCAACCCTCGGGGTCGCAGATGGCATCAGTCCACATTATCAGAGGTTCTGGTTTCGGTGGATTTCCCCCATGCCCACCTCCAGCTAGAGTTATTGTCCGTATCTAATGTAGTGTGGGCCCCCTATACTACCGAGCATCTTATTGAGGGATTTGAGGATGGTGTATTGACCGGGCAAGAGTATTATCTGTCTACTCACCGGATTCCTCTTCTATTCGATGATGGCTGGGAGCTTTACCTTCGAGAACGTACATTCTGATGTATCATCAAGGAGGTTCGTCTTCCCTTTCTACCTCCTCCTCAGCGGTTTTGTCCTTTGGCTCTGCCTGTTTTAGAGATTCCTGTGGTTGGGTATGAGGGGTTTCGCCAATCAGACTACCCCATTACTTCGGATGAGTTCTTCGCTTGGTGGTGCCCTCATACTATTGGAGCTCATACCAGGGCTGCCCAATTCTTAGGAGATATGTGATAGTAGTGTGCATACAAGCCAATCATATATGATGATACAGCACATACTTTGTAAACAATCTTATTTATTTATTAATAAAATATTCATTTATTAAAGTCATTTAATTATCTACATGGTGCTGTTTTTATAATATGTAAATAACCTATAGTTTTAAGCAATGCTTTTAGAATCATGATGTTGATCATGCTAATGAGATCTAAATTCTTAGAAAGCTTTAAAACTAAAATAGTTCCCGATCGTGGGATTACTAAAAGGGGATTAGTAAATTCGGATAGATTGGTACATATGTTGCTTGCTCATTGGATGAGGATGATTGATCTCATGATCATTTGTGCGGAGACACTAAAGCAAGTATGTAGGTGCTTATTGGAGAATAAGTTCACTGAATGTGACTCGCTATGGAATACCTAATGGAGTTTTACTCGCCTGTCAATAGGAATTCCTAATGTGAAAGTAGTACAAGTGATCCTTGGACTTAAGATCATCATAGTATCTTGTATGTAACAAATTATACTTTGACTTATTCCTTAAGACCTTTTAAGGCATATATAGGGTATGCTTGGGTATAATGAGTTACATACGGAGATAATGAATGATCAATAAAGAATCTACCACCTCTAGTAAAAGAGAAGATATGTCCTATGTGATTCGTTAAATGACAACCCAGGAATCCTTGGCCAAGGTGGAATGAAATTAGAAAGAGGTTTCTAATTTGCATTAATCGAAGTTGTGCATTTTCTAATCGAAATACATATAATTAAATAAAATAAGACTTGACAGTAAATTCATGTCTTATATTTAATTGGGACATTGTATGGTGGAAGGATTGAATTGTATGGTAACTATTTACTCACAGGTTCTTTTATGATTAATGTTGAAATCTATATTATCTTGAAAGTCGTTGATCGCTAGGGAGGCTTATCCCTATTATAGAATAAATATTATTTATTTAAATAGATTATTAGTTTAATTTATTTATTTAAATAAGAGTAGAATTGTTCGAATTGATTTATTCACAACCGGTTTAATATAGAGAACGTAAAGGGTCACACCATAAAAGGAAGAATAATTATTTAAGAAGGTAATGGCATAATCGTAATAATGCATTAAGTATAATTAATTTAATCTATAGTGATAGAATAAATTAAATAGCTTAATGTTTATTATTTAATATTTTAGAAATATTAAATATAAATTAATAAGAGGAGTCTTATTAATATTATTACAATTATTATTATTTTAATTTTTAAAGGAGTTTAGTAATTAATTTAATATTAGTACTCTCATTTATTCCTAATAAGATTAGGAGACAAATTAATTAAATGAATTTAATTAATTATTCCCATGTGGTGGGAAGCCTAAATTAATTAAAGGAGTTTAATTAATTAAAAAAAATCCCATGTCTAATAGGATTAGAAGGGTTGACCAATATCTATATAAGAGGAGTCTTATAATAGATATTAATTGATGAAATTACAATTGTTGGAGAGTACTCCTTTTCTATAGAGGATAGAAAACTAGGGTTTAGCCAAACACCCTCCTTCTTGATAATTCCTCTTCCTTGGTGGATCACCTCTAGAGGCCAAACACTTGGGTGGCTAACGTTGATCAAAGGAAGGAATCTAACCTGGAAATTCAAGGAGATCACGAAGAACAAGGAGTTGAACTAGTACCTGTGGAAGCTTCGTTTTACATGGGTATGATTCCATAACTTCTTATTTATCGTTTTAATTAATAATTTGCATAAAGGATGATCCGGGTAATGATTTTGTAGAAATTTTTTTAAACTCTGATATACTATGCTTCTGCTAATTTTTGCAATTTGATTGCGTCACGATTTCGTACAAACCCAACAGTGGCATCAGAGCCAAACTTTTATGCAATTATTAATTTATTTTTGATTTTATATACATATGGGTATATATTTAAAATAATTTATTGGGCATAATTTTATTGTATAAAATTATTTTTTTTAAGAAAAAAAAAATGGCGTTTTTTTTTTGGGATGAATCACAATTTTTTTTTTTGGGTGCTAATCTTGAATTCCGCAAAGAAAAGGTGTCGTCTCTTTCTTACTACAAAAAGAAGGTGACCCATCAGGAAAGGACTCTTTTAATAAACCTGCAGGACTCTTTTAATAAAAGAAGGTGACTTCTTTTTAAAAAATAAATATGATATATTTATATATTATATTCTAAATAATTTTATAATTAAAATAAAGAGTTTATTTTAATCTTGAAATTGGATTTCATGCAATTTAAAATTGCCCATTAAATGATACTCATATATATATGGAATGTTTTAATTCATGAGATGAATATTTATTTATTGATATATATGGTGATATGTATGATAATAAATGGGGATTGATTATGGACTATTTGACCAATGTGATTGGATTTTATTTTAGTTGAATGCTTGAATGAATGAGTTTTATTAAATCGGGTCTGTGTACCTCGTCTTCTCTAATTTTTTTTTCTTGATGTAAAATTCTATATTCCTCCTATGTACTTCCCCTTGACTGCTGATCAAGGTTTCTATTTAAATTAAATAGTTTAATGTAATAAAAATAGTTAGAATTATCTTAAAAAAATTGGAGACCAAGGAGCAAGGAGCGCGTGAAGAGGTTTAAATGTAATAGTTATATTTAAATTTAAATTCTTGCACTCCTAGGTTTGACCTTTTGGTTCACTTGGTGGCTCTAGTGAATCCAAACTAGAATAAAAGTCCATAATCAATTCGGGTAGAATATAATATTTTATATTGCATGCTAAATATTATATATATTATATTTTATGCAAACATGCTTCGCATGTTTAATAAAATGACGCGTATTTTATATATATATGTGCATGCGCGCTAAACAAGATGAGACAAATAATAACAAACCCCTCAAAGAAATAATATTAAGTCCGAATCGTTCAAATGATATTTGGAATATCGAACGTCGCCTTCTAGTATGATAAATTAATAGAGTATTAAATATTTAATATGAGCTTGTTGTGCTATCCACAAGGCGAGTATTGCGTATTTAAGATGTTAATTAATCACATTTGATGCTTATCAAGAAAATTGAACGATCTAGTCTTGTTGTGCTATCCACAAGGACGAACATTTTTCTTTTTTGAATTTATGGAAGTGCTAGGCTAGACTTAACTTAAATTATTTTAGTTCGGATGTGCACACACTTGACCATTATGATTTAAGAGGCAAAATAAAAGGAGTTATATAGTGATGTAATTGACAAGAGTTGTCTACCTATTTATTTGTATATCGCTTGTTGTGCTATCCACAAGATTATATACATTTAAAATGGGATCCTTATTCTCACTAGCAAATCTTTAATTAGATGTTGCCGAACTATATAAGTGAGGGTAATATAGTTTGATAAAAATAGTGGGAGATACCAATTTAAAATAAAGACCTAAATTTATTTTGGTATGCAAAATTAATAAAATGAATGTTTGCTAAAATGTTATTTTTCATATGCAGAATTTTAAAAATGTCAAAATCACTAATTTCACTGCGAAGCATACTTGATGCTAATAAGCTTACCGGGCCGAATTATACGGACTGGCTAAGAAATCTGAGAATAGTTCTCACTGCTGAAAAGATTTCTTATGTCCTAAACTCACCTGCCCCTGGAACTGTTCTAGAAACAGCCTCTGAGGAAGAGATTGCCACCATTGTAAAGTGGCAAGATGATGCATCTGTGGCTCAATGCATCATGCTCGCATCCATAAATAACGAGCTTCAGCGTCAGCACGAAAACATGGATGCTCCTACTATGTTGATTCACCTCAAGGAGTTGTATGGTGAACAAAGTAGGACTGCTAGATATGAGATATCTAAGGAGCTCTTCCGATCTCGGATGACCAAGGGCAAGGTGAACATAAAGGAACAAAAGAAACCTGATCCAGCTAGCAAAGGAATGTGCTTCCATTGCAACGAGCCGGGTCATTGGAAGAGGAACTGCAAGAAGTTTCTGACAGACAAGAAGTTTGGAGAAGCTTCTACTTCCAATCAAGGTTTGTTTATGATTGAAATTAATTTTTCTGAAAGTCATAATTCTACTTGGGTATTGGATACCTGCTGTGGTTCTCACATATGTAATAATATGAAGGGACTGGTCAGAAGTAGAAAGCTGAACAATGATGAGGTGATCCTACGAGTGGGGAATGGAGCAAAGGTTGCTGCATTAGATGTAGGAACTTATTATTTAGCAATGCCTTTGGGCAAGTCCATTTATCTTAATAATTGTTATTATGTTCCGAATATTATTAAAAACATTATTTCAATTTCTGTATTGGATATGGAAGGATTTAACGTTGTTATAAAGAACAATAGTTGTTCTATTTATAAAGACGATGTTTTATATGGTATTGGAAATTTGCGAAATGGACTTTATACACTTGACTTACAAGAAAATATTTTTCAAATTGAACAAACTAAGAAAAGGAAAAGAGATGATATTAATTATACTTACATGTGGCACTGTAGACTCGGTCATATCAATGAAACAAGATTATCCAAGTTGTATAAAGATGGGCTCCTTGAGTTATCTAATTATGAATCATATCCAACTTGTGAATCTTGTTTCATGGGTAAAATGACTAAATCTCCTTTTAGTGGAAAAGGAGAACGAGTTACAGAGTTGTTGGCATTGATTCACACAGACGTTTGTGGACCTATGACAACAAGTGCACGGGGTGGGTATTCTTATTTTATTACTTTCACTGATGATCACTCAAGATTTGGATATGTGTATTTAATGAAATACAAGTCAGAATCATTTGAAAAGTTCAAAGAGTTCAGAAGTGAAGTAGAGAAACAAACGGGCAAGAGTATAAAGATACTTCGATCAGATCGAGGTGGAGAATACTTAAGCGGTGAGTTTCTCAATTGTCTCAAAGAAAATGGTATAATCTCACAATGGACTCCTCCAGGTACACCACAGTTAAATGGAGTATCTGAAAGGAGAAATCGAACACTGATGGACATGGTTCGATCCATGATGAGTTTTACCGACCTTCCAATTTCTTTCTGGGGATATGCCCTAGAAACGGCTGCATACCTACTTAATAAGGTACCTACCAAATCCGTCCCAAAGACTCCATATGAGATGTGGAAGGGGAGGAAACCAAATCTTAAGCATGTTAAGACTTGGGGTTGCCCAGCTTATGTCAAAAAGTTTGAAAATGATAAGCTACAGACTAAATCCGATAAGTGTAGATTTGTGGGATACCCTAAAGAAACTTTAGGGTATTATTTCTATCATCCAACTGATCAAAAGGTGTTTATTGCGAAACATGCTGCCTTCTTGGAAAAGGAGTTTATCCATGAAGGGGTCAGTGGGAGTAAAATATATCTTGAAGAAGTTCACGAACCACAATATCCGAAATGGACTCCATGTATGAAAACAAAGTATGGACTTTGGTTTCACCACCTGAAGGCATTAAGCCTATTGGGTGTAAATGGGTCTTTAAAAGAAAGACTGGAGCGAAACGGTAAGGTAGAGACCTATAAGGCCCGACTGGTTGCAAAGGTTTCAAACAAAGACAAGTAGTTGACTATGATGAAACCTTTTCACCAGTAGCTATGCTCAAGTCCATTCGAATTTTGCTTGCGATTGAAGCTTATAACGACTATGAGATATGACAGATGGACGTGAAAACGACCTTCCTCAATGGGAAACTTGAGGAGGATGTGTATATGACACAGCCAGAGGAATTTGTTTCAAAGGTTGGAACAAATCAAGTCTGTAAGCTGCAACGATCCATTTATGGATTGAAGCAAGCTTCTCGTAGATGGAACATTCATTTTGATGAGACAATCAAAGAGTTTGATTTTATCAAAAACGACGATGAACCATGTGTGTACAAGAAGGTTAGTGGGAGCGCAATTTCATTCCTTATATTATATGTTGATGATATATTATTGATAGGGAATGACATTCCTATGCTACAATCGATTAAAATCTGGTTATCTAAACACTTCTCCATGAAGGACTTGGGAGAAGCATCCTATATTTTGGGGATAAAGATCTATAGAGATAGATCTAAAAGGATGCTTGGTTTATCCCAAGGAATGTACATTGATGCAATGCTAAAGAGATTTAGCATGGAAGATTCCAAAAGAGGTCTCATGCCGATGAGCCATGGAATACATCTCTCCAAGAAACAGGCCCCAAAGACACCTAAAGAGAGAGACCGTATGAGTAAGATCCCTTATGCTTCTACAATAGGATCTATCATGTACGGTATGATATGTACTAGACCGGATGTTGCTCATGCACTTAGTGTAACGAGCAGATACCAGTCGAATCCAGGAGAAGAGCACTGGAATGCAGTGAAGAATATCCTAAAATACTTGAGAAGGACTAAGTATATTTTTCTTGTCTACGGTGGGTTTGAATTAAAACTCGAGGGCTTCACAGACTCAAGTTTTTAAACGGACCAAGATGACAGTAAATCTGTTTCGGGGTATATTTTTACCTTGAACGGAGGCGCAGTGAGTTGGAAGAGTTCCAAGCAGCAAACAGTTGCTGATTCAGTGACAGAGGCAGAGTATATAGCTGCAAGTGAAGCTGCAAAGGAAGCTGTTTGGATGAACAAGTTCATAACTGAACTTGGTGTGGTTCCTAGCATTGGAGAAACAGTTCCCGTTTACTGTGACAACACAGGAGCAGTTGCACAGGCTAAGGAACCGAGGTCTCATCAGAAATCTAAACACGTGTTGCGGCGATTTCACTTGATCAGGGAGATCATTGAAAGAGGAGACGTCACCTTGGAGCGTGTAGACTCTCAAGACAACATTGCAGATCCATTTACTAAAGCTTTAACATAACAGCAGTTTGATCGTCACTTAGAGAAGATGGGTATGAGATACCATGGCGATTGGCTTTAGTGCAAGCGGAAGATTGATAGTAGTGTGCATACAAGCCAATCATGTATGATGATAAAGCACATACTTTGTAAACAATCTTATTTATTTATTAATAAAATATTTATTTATTAAAGGTATTTAATTATCTACATGGTGCTGTTTTTATAATATGTAAATAACCTATAGTTTTAAGCAATGCTTTTAGAATCATGATATTGATCATGCTAATGAGATCTAAATTCTTAGAAAGCTTTAAAACTAAAATAGTTCCCAATCGTGGGATTACTAAAAAGGGGATTAGTAAATCTGGATAGATTGGTACATATGTTGCTTGCTCATTGGATGAGGATGATTGATCTCATGATCATTTGTGCGGAGACACTAAAGCAAGTATATAGGTACTTATTGGAGAATAAGTTCACTGAACGTGACTCGCTAGAATACCAAATGGAGTTTTACTCGCCTGTCAATAGGAATTCCTAATGTGAAAGTAGTACAAATGATCCTTGGACTTGAGATCATCATAGTATCTTGTATGTAACAAATTATACTTTGACTTATTCCTTAAGACCTTTTAAGGCATATATAGGGTATGCTTAGGTATAATGAGTTACATATGGAGATAATGAATGATCAATAAAGAATCTACCAACTCTAGTAAAAGAGGAGATATGTTCTATGTGATTCGTTAAATGACAACCCAGAATCCTTGGCCAAGGTGGAATGAAATTAGAAAGAGGTTTCTAATTTGCATTAATCGGAGTTGTGCATTTTCTAATCGAAATACATAAAATTAAATAAAATAAGACTTGACAGTAAATTCATGTCTTATATTTAATTGGGACATTGTATGGTGGAAGGATTGAATTGTATGGTAACTATTTACTCACAGGTTCTTTTATGATTAATGTTGAAATCTATATTATCTAGAAAGTCGTTGATCGCTAGGGAGGTTTATCCCTATTGTAGAATAAATATTATTTATTTAAATAGATTATTAGTTTAATTTATTTATTTAAATAAGATTAGAATTGTTCTAATTGATTTATTCACAACCGGTTTAATATAGAGAACGTAAAGGGTCACACCATAAAAGGAAGAATAATTATTTAAGAAGGTAATGACATAATCGTAATAATGCATTAAGTATAATTAATTTAATCTATAGTGATAGAATAAATTAAATAGCTTAATGTTTATTATTTAATATTTTGGAAATATTAAATATAAATTAATAAGAGGAGTCTTATTAATATTATTACAATTATTATTATTTTAATTTCTAAAGGAGTTTAGTAATTACTTTAATATTAGTACTCTCATTTATTCCTAATAAGATTAGGAGATAAATTAATTAAATGAATTTAATTAATTATTCCCATGTGGTGGGAAGCCTAAATTAATTAAAGGAGTTTAATTAATTAAAAGAAATTCCATGTCTAATAGGATTAGAAGGGTTGACCAATATCTATATAAGAGGAGTCTTATAATAGATATTAATTGATGAAATTCCAATTGTTGGAGAGTATTCCTTTTCTATAGAGGATAGAAAACTAAGGTTTAGCCAAACACCCTCCTTCTTGATAATTCCTCTTCCTTGGTGGATCACCTCTAGAGGCCAAACACTTGGGTGGCTAACGTTGATCAAAGGAAGGAATCTAACCTGGAAATTCAAGGAGATCACGAAGAACAAGGAGTTGAACTAGTACATGTGGAAGCTTCATTTTACAAGGGTATGATTTCATAACTTCTTATTTATCGTTTTAATTAATAATTTGCATAAAGGATGATCCGGGTAATGGTTTTGTAGAAATTTTTTTAAACTCTGATATACCATGCTTCCGCTAATTTTTGCAATTTGATTGCGTCACGATTTCGTACAACCCAACAATATGGTCCCATGGTCCATTACGATGACCGAGTGGGTGGTTTGCTTTAGGGAACCTTCTTATCAATCTCAAATTGTAGCTTTTACTCATTAGGCGGAGAAGCTGTCGATGTACTGTCGCCATTTGGGAGGGGATCCATCATTAGCTGATACCTTCGATTCCCAGGGGCACGAGGCTGGACCATCAGGTACTGGTGGCTTTATGGACGGATAGAGTCCCTATGATTATCACGTATGCAGGAGATGTTTTATCGCTCTGGTATGCAGGATACACCTTAGAGCCCGAATATGCAAGATTTACCTACTCAGGATGACTTGACTCAGGTTGATCAGTTTGATGACACCATCACTTTTGTGGATGATATGGTGACCCCTCCGTAGGCCCTTTGTTAGTCACTAGGCGCATGTGCCCCATTATCCTGTACTTTTTAATTTTAGTTTTTCACATGTATCCTAGGTATGACATTGATGTATATATAAAACTGATGTATTTCATTTTGATATATATGACGTAGTCTTTTTTCATTTCTTTATTTCATCTGCTATATTATCACTCATTACGATGCATGCTATATATTGAAATGCTTGGATATAGATTGACCCCTGTATGGTCTTTTTGACATAATTTTTATAGATGGCTTCCTCTTTCGTTGCTCGCTTTGATCACCTTCTGCATAGTTGCATAGCTACCAGTTTGAGGGTTTGGCATGACAATCTGCCAGATTCTGACCACATTGCAGTTAGTCGCATACTAGGCAACTCCCTATCTCTGTTATCCTTCTAGGTTCCAGAGGGATTTATTGACGGGATGCTCGCCCATTGGATTCCAGAGCCCCATGTCTTCAGGTTTGGCTCTGATGAGTTAACTCCCACTTTGGAGGAGTACCGTCGCATCTCTGGTTTGTCGATAGATGGGCCATGCGCTAGAGTGGCAGTGGGACATATGCGCCGTCAGTTCATAACTGTTACTGGTTTGAGGAGGGCGGTCGTCTTAGTCGAGGTTGTTGGTAGCCACATCATCTCGATTGACTTCATGATAGACCATTTCGCCTCCGCTAATAGCCTCATTGTCCATCGAGCATATTTTGCTATTTTCGAGGATCGATGGCAAAGTGAACGAGTAGATTCCCTGATCATGTGCATCTTATCTTACTTGTACATGCCCTGTTATGCCGATCATATGGACGTAGGGATGTCGATGGCTGTCAGGGCCCTCAAAGATGACTTCACCATCTTTCCCCTTATCCTAGCGGAGACAATCATATCGGCATCTTTCTGCCGGATTATTGGTGATCTGGAGTTTCGTGGTAGCTCCGTCCTTTTGTATATCTGGTATATGACTCACTTGAGACCTATTAGTAGGCTCTGTCGTCGTGGATTCTGTTTCAGCCATGGCATGTCTTTGACCTACTCTTTCCGCCCATCTTCATGTGTGGATGTGACGTTTTGGACATCATTTCTGGATGTCATAGAGGAGCAATTTGAGATTATCATGTACTCTAGCTATTGCCTCTTTTTGAGTTTCATCATTCATGTGGCTGATTTAGACTTCCTCCCGTTGGTCGTTTTGAGGGGTGTGACCATATACCATCCTCTGGTGGTGATGGGTCAGTTTGATTAGCATCAGAACTTTCATGCATCAGAGGGGACTGAGGATTATCGATTTCCCATTTGCTCAGCCACCAAGGCAGATATGGCTTGGGTTTATGAGTTTTGGTCCCATCAGCGAATTACAGAGTTTAGAGACAGTCATCAGGGTAGATCGGCATAGTATTCAGCTTTGTTAGAGTTAGATCTAGATCCAGTAGTAGAGGATTAGACCGCGGTAGGAGATTGGTCGACTGATGATGAGGAGCCGATGGAGGACCCCGTATCTGCTACTGAGTAGGATTTGTTTGCAGGTTGGCAACAGCTTTAGTTAGCACAGCTTCAAGTTTTACTTCATCCTCCAGGGAGGAGTTGGATCGTTATGTGCATCTCTTGACTTTTAAGTGGGATCGGGCTCGGACCCTGATGTTAACCGCTATGGCAGGTAAGGATGCAACCATTACTAAGAGAGATACCACCATTATTGCTCGAGATGAGGCTATAGCCGATAGAGAAACCATCCGATCTTTGGCAGATGAGCTCACTGATCATACTTGAGAGGTTATCCAGAGTCAGGCTGGTATTTTAAGGTCAGCGGTAGAGCTGCTGAGACGGGTTGATAGACTGGAGTAGGAGATCAGGGCTGGTCATGTGACTGAAGAGACAGCTTGGTACTTGGAGATGTTGTCTCACCTGACCGCAGATTTATAGTCCTATTTTATTTTCCTGTACAGACTATGTTATTATCTTTTGTCGTATGTTAGAACAGGTTTTGTATTCTAAATAGTTGTATATATAAAAAGCAACAAGTTTATCCCACTTCCCTCGTTTGAGTATGTCTAGTCCTGTATGCCGATTGTCATTTCTGCTTCATGATTTGTTATTTTGATATAGGTAGACTCTTATCATCCTTGTGCAAAATCGGATAGAGCGATGCCGAGATACCAGAAGATTCTTTCAATATACGAAGTCGACTTTGAGGGTTTTATCTGGCTATTTTTGGTTTTTTGATAGGTTTAAGGTTTGGGTTTTATATAGGTGTCGACGCCGGATAAATTTGATTCCCACTTCCTAAGTGTTTCTTACCCTTTATGTTTTCTATGTGATTTTGTTTGATCTAAAAGGTGAGATTTTAGAAAGAGCCCGACATAAAATTTTGACGATTTGAAAATATTGATTTTATTTGTCCGAATTGAACAGAGCCGCCAGTTGGTATGAGTAAAATGGTTGTATCAACTCAACCGAGTTTTGAAAGGTTTTACAATATGGCCCAATTACTAGACTCTGTTTAATTGGCTTTGGAAACCGAGATTTCATAGAGTTCGGGGGCTTGATGAAGTAGGGGAAAGGTGTTAGGCACCCCCGACTTCCGTGAAAACACTGTTGCCGCGCTTTTCAATCCCTAATTTGTGTGAATGTGTGTGTGTATTTGAAGTTAATTGGGCCTAAGTGTTTTATTTGAAAGTAGTGCTGTGCTTCGTTGGACATATATACGAAGGGTTTCATTTATTTGAAAAGTCTATTTTTAGACAAGATATGAAAGTGATGTTTTGAAAAGTGGTTTTCAAACCCTTTCGCTCGCATAGGAATTAAAGTCTTTTGATAATTCCATTTTATTCCATATTCGGCTTGATTTGATTTTATTCTCGGAATGCGAAGCATCCTCGACAAAATTATATATATATATATATATATATATATATATATATATATATATAAGTGTCGGGCCTCTTATGGGCATAAAAGCCATCGAAGTGACCCGAACACCACAATCAATACTCTTACTATGTTGAGACCTTAAATCCGAATAATCATTTTAAGGTCCTTGTTATTTACATTTACAGAGGGCTGCAAGCTGACTTTACAATTTAAATATGTCCATTATGGGAACCGAACCTACATTCATGAATTTAACAGTAGATCATGTGATTTCTAGGCTCACAGAAGATTATTTACAAGTTTGCACAATGCATAACTTAAAATAAAATGCATATTTAATTCTAGGCGTCGCAAAACAAGAGATTCATAAGTTAAATCCCAGCATTCACGTAGCCGTGGCTTCACGTTTCCTATAGACATCGGTCTAGGGTCCCGCAATTGCCAAATATTTACAAACTAAAAAGAAAACATGATTTAAATAAATCTTAGCCATTCTAGCTTAAAGGTTCCGGTTTTACAACTTTTGAACCGGTTAAAAGCTAGATATGGCAAGATTTATATAAATCTAGTCAACACATAATAAATATTGCAAATTTACATCACATGAACGTTTACAATTGGTTTTTTATCACAATGATTAACTATATATATATATATATAATAAATCGATAAAACTTATATATATAAATAATTATATAAAGACTAACTATATATATATTATTTATATATATATATATATATATATATATATATATATAATAAAGCATCAGAAGCCACAGATTTAAAATCTAGGCAAACTGAGCAGTATATATATAATATAATAATGCAAAGAAAAGCTAAAAATTGATATTTAAACTACAAAACTAACTAATATACATATATATTACTCATATATATGTATATTAGTAAGAAAAAATGAAAATTTGAAGAAACCTTACAGTCTTGCATGAGCTATCGAACGACTTTAAACGCACTTAGACTCAATTTCCACTGATTAAATCTTGATATGTTGTAATAGATGCGTATATGAAAACTTACAAGTAGGGTTTACAAGTTTTAAATCAAGAATCGGGCAACTTTAGTCTCGAAATCCCCCTCTTTTTTCTTTTTTTCTCTCTTCTATTCTCTCTCTTTCTCTTTCTTTTTCTTTTTTTTTTCTTCTTCTTTTTCTACAAGCTGATGGAAGCTTGTAAATAAAGCCACAGGCTTCCGCAAGTATACATGCGAAAGTGCCCAAGTGGGCCTCGCCTCGAAGTACGTGTAATCTCAATCGATGTATAGTCCACTGAAACGCTTATAACTTATAATCCGGGAATCTGATGAAGATGTGCCATACCATTTCAGAAATCTCTCTCCGAGAGCTATGCAATTACATAGGGCTTTCTTTTTTTTGAATACAGGAAGATGGGTCCATGACCAAAATGGTATCTTCGGGTCTCGTAGGTAGTCAATTGAGCTGTTTTGCGTAGTTTACGCTCGAAAATGCTATAATGGCTCTTTGTAATCCTATTTGAAGCTGTTTTAAGATTGTTGAAGTTGACTTATCAAAATGACCATTTTGCCCTTCTGGGGGTTGTCTCTAAGGTTGACAGGGCTTTTGACTATTGTCCGGGATTGTCGCCGGGGGACTGGTTTGATGATTTCCCGGGGCTATCTCCGGGGGTCTGGTTTGATGATTTCCTAGAGCTATCTTCGTGGTTCTGGTTTGATGATGTAATCCTCTAAGGCTATTTATAAAGTGTGAAAAGACACTTTTGCCCTCCTGCATAGTTAGTACAAGGGAAGCAACGTTACATATGCCCCTCTTTATCATGTTTATGCAATGTAATGAAATAAACATTATAAAGATTACTAGACACTTGAAATATGACAAGATAAATTTAATGATGCAATGCAATGAATGGTATGATGAATGATAAAACATTTTTGCAAATTGCACTTCGCAAATCGCAAATCGCACATTGTATTTCGCAATTAGAACATTGTAAATCGCACATCGCACTTCGCAAATCGCATTTTTGCACATCATAATTTGCAAATCTCTTTTTTGCACATCGTAATTCGCACCTCGCACATCGCACTCGCACATCGCAAATCGCTTTACCATTACCGATTATTGCTGATGCCTATGCTAGGCTGATTCCAATTTTTATCTTTCATCAGTACTACTGATACCTGTGCTGGTGTTGATTCCAACGGTTATTTTTCTTCGGTGTTGCCAATGCTTGTTTGATGAAGATAAATTGATATATTTTCTACATCTCTACTGGGGATGATGTTCTGAAATCACCAGACCTTCTCGATGTCTACGCTGGTAGTTGACAACGGTGCCTACCCTGCTGGTAATCGGTTCCTACCCTGCTGGTAGTTAACAACGGTGCCTACTCTACTGGTAGTTGACAACGGTGCCTACCCTGCTGGTAGTTGACAACGATGCCTACCTTGCTAGTAGTTAACAACAGAGAAATTTGCTCATGTCTCGATATTTAATGCGCATACATGTTTAACTCTACTGGGGATGCATGCTAAAATTTTTATGGAGATATGCGCTGATATAGCGCGATTTCACACGCGTAGACCATGCTTGATGTGATAATCTAAATTTATCCTTAGGAGTCTATTGTCCTAGGTTGATGTACATGCTTAATTAAGTTGACTAGATGAAGAAACATACCTTACCCTTTCTGAGGCGATCTGGAGTTTCTTTTTAGGCATGGCTTTTGATAGGCATCTCTAACTCCTATATGGATTCCTTTGGCATTCGTGTGGCAGATTCGGATGTTCCCCTTTCATACGACGTCTTGATGGGGATCCCGCAGAGGCTGTAATTTTTTATTATTTATCCCTTCTAGATCTGGATTTGGTGCTGGTCCCTCTGGCTGTCTAGACACTGATGGCTTTACTAGGAGATATCCCAATATCTTTGTTGAAGAAGTGTTCAACAGCTTACATCACTGGATCCTTCCCCGTTGCTACGCTGGATTGACTTATGAGGACTTGGCACAAGTTGACATGTTTGATGATGTAGATTTCTTTTGCCAGACCTTTTTTCATCGGGAATTTATTTTTTTGAGTAAAGGACTCTCTGGAGAATTTTTTCTTTTCTTTTGTCGGGGCAAGGTTATGTTGCCGTGATTTTTTTTAGGAATTCTCCATTTTCTTTTGATGAGGAGCTTGGTCCCGTCTTAGACTCCTTCCATTTCATTTATTGCAAAATGCCCTAGCCCTTTCACATGTTGTTACCGGGGTCCACATAAGAAACTTGATTTGTTGACCCCATCTAGAGTGAGCAATATCCTGCACCTTAGACAAATAACAAATTGTGCGAAAAGTTTGATGGCTCGGGATGTCGGGATTAGCATAATATTGTCAAAGAAGTTAAAGTTAATGAAATTGAATGCTTACATGCTAATCTTATTATTAAAGATAGATCTTAAAATTAAGTATAAATATGAAATTTTCCTAAGGAAATCAAAGTTTTTGATTTGACAAGTTATGAAATCGCAATAAAACTTTTAAGCATCCATAGTCATTGTTCATGGGTAGGATCAAATTTAAAAGACTTATCTCCCTTCATTAGAGATACTTCATCGTAGCTCTAGACACCGCTCTTCAATGAATTAAAATCATATGACATGTGCACTATGAGTGACGCAACCCTTAGCAGGGGTTTCTCTTCTATGACTTTAAATGATCTCATTTCTATCTTGCAATTTTTTTTCTTGTTTCCTGCTTTCCTCGCTTAACTTGTATCATTTTCTTAGGCTATTCAGGGTTACATATTTAACAAGTTTTGGACCAATGACTCCTAAACCAGATGGCTTTAGGGCACTAGGTGTTAATACACTCGTTCCGGTATACTGGCTCGAGTAACAAAGGCCACACTTCAAGACAAGTCAGGCGGTCTATTCTATTTCCTCCTCGCCTGAGCTTGTGCAAGATTCATTTTCTTAAGCTTTTAGTCACCCATATAACGAGCGTTGGGCCAGTGACTCCCAAACCAGTAGGCTGCAGGGCACTAGGTATGAAGACACCCTCGGGTTTAATTACTCGAGTAACCTAGGACATACTTAAGATTTGGTCAGGTTTTGCCTTCTTCTTCTTCAATGCTCGTTTTCATAGGCGCTAAGTTACCCATATAGCGAGCTTTGGGCCGGTGGCTCCCAAACCAGATGGCATTAGTGTACCAGGTGTAAAGACACCCCTCAGTCTAAATAAATCGAGTAACATAGGCCACGATTCGAGACATTAGGCTGACTACTTATCTTTTATCTTCTCATTAATTGCCATTTTCGTCGCCATAATTTCATACCCCACAACTAAGAGTCAGGTAAATACAAAGTGTAGACACTCATATAAGGTCAATTCTACTCCAAACGACACTTTAAACTAGAATTTGGAAAAGTTTTAATTTTATGATTGTTCCCGTGATTCTTGCACCACGGATGCTCATCGGAATTAATCAAATAGTTAAACAAAATCTCTATTTTTTCTTTCTTTTTTCTTTTTATTTAAAACATTTTTCTAAGATTCTAATGCAAGATTTATCTATACTTAACATGTATATTATTGCTAATGCATGTAAATGGAGATTGAAAGCACATAAAGAGATGAAAGAGTCATACCTCATACGTAGATCGTTGTATTCTAAGAAAATTATGATTAGAAAAGACTGATTGATCATACCGGATGGCCAGTGAAATGATGGACGCTCTGATGATGACGGACCATGCTGATGGTGTCGATTGGTGCATTTTCATTGGATGGTCGATATGTAGTGGTCTGCGATGCCCAGTTTGACGAGTGCATAATATTCAGTTATTTTTTATTCCTTTATGCGTAGTTTGTTACATGTTTTGTTGTTAACATGAGTCTAATAAGGTTGTTTATGGATTGCAAGAGTGAAATGGAGCTTACGTGCTAAACCGGGAAGAGTTGGAGCCAAGTGCATGGAAAAAGGAAGAAGAATCAAAACTCAACAATCTGCGCCCCGACGAGATTTGCTAGGAAAAATTCTGCGCCCCGGCGCAGACCTCTCTGCCAATCTGCGCCCCAGAAAGTTTTCATGAACAAAATATTCTGCCCTGGCGGAGGTCCTTTTTGAGAGCTAGAGAAGAAGGAATCTCGCCCCTGTGGATTTGGCAAGGCAAAAATCTCGCCCCAGCAAGATTGTCGAGAAAAAGATAGTAGTTTCCTATTTTTGGCTGTTATTTGGCAGACTTCTATTATAATTAGGATTTGGATTTCTTAGGAACGTGGGATCATGTTTAGGCTTGAAATACATGTTAGACCCACTATTATTGGATCATCTCATATCATCACATATCATCTTCTACATTCATCTAAACCCTAGTTTTGGAGGATCAAGGATGTCGAGATAATTTCTCAATTCAGTTCTGAAGGGATGTTGAACCTTATTCATAATTAACAGTTTAATTAAGTTTACTTTATTTATTTTTTCGTATGTGAGATTTATTCTGATTATCAACATTAACTATACTATACTATCTGATTAATTTGATATGGCCAGCTAAATTAATATGATAAATATTATCTGCTAAGATTAAGATATATATTAAGCAAACGATGTCTGTCTAATCATAAGTAGCAATTAATAATACTTGATTGTGGACAAGCTTTTGGGTATTGTTAAGATTTTTAGAAAATAAGCAAAATAATTCTTGATTGTGCAATTGTTGCTTGAAAAAATCTAATTCTCATTCTTCGTGCTTCTATTATATTAAATCTAGGATGGCTCATGCATCACAAAGGGTAAAAGTGGTAAGCACTTGTAATCTTGAGCAACAAATTTCTGATTTAACTACTTTTGTTCGACAAATGGCTTCAGGGAATATGCAAGTAGCAAAGGTGTGTGGATTTTGTTCAAAGTCAGGGCATACTAATGCTGCTTGTCCAATAATGCATGCGGATGAAACTGTGCAACAAGTCAATGCTGTGGGTACATTCTTAGGACAACATTCAAATCAATATGATATTTGGGCGGACACTTACAATCCATAATGGAAATATCATCCCGACTTGAGCTATAAAGGTAATAGGCCACCAATGCAAACATATACCGAAGCAGTACCTACTAATTATGGACCATCTCTTGAGGATATGTTCAAAGCTTTCATAAATCAAGCACAACAATTCCAGCAAGAGACAATGACTTCCATTCATAATCTGGAGAACCAAGTGGGTCAATTAGCTATCACAGTTAGTAGATTGGATTCTCAAAGCTCAGGGAAGTTACCTTCTCAAACTGTTGTTACACCAAGAGAGAATGTAAGTGCAATTACTTTAAGAAATGGTGCAGAGATATGGCAACAAAAGGAGTCAGTGCTTACTTCGGAGACATGCAGCAGTGCCATGTGTGAAAATATGGTGTCCAAAGCCATTATGGAGTTTGATAAGGAGGAACAAGAGGACGAGTTGATAATTTCTACAGATTTTCACAAGGAGGATATGGATGGTACAACTTCATCGGTGCAAACAACGAAGACACTAAATGATAAACACCATGGGACCTTCACCGTGGAATTGGATGAAGCAAATGTCCAGTTCGGCATTTATGAAGCTAAAAGGTATCTTGGTAATATTAATTTTGTTTTTGCTACTGATGTTGTGGACTATTTAGTGCAGGAATCTTTTGATCGAATACAATTATACAAAGAGGATTTGAGGGCTGGAATGGAGCAAAATTATGAAGTGAAGGATGTCCCGAATGAATTGAAACTGTTACCAGTCCACTTGAAGTACAAAAGTCCAATTACATAGAATGAGAGGGAAGATGTCAAGCCAATGATAATAAACAAGGTCAGCTGCTTGGGAGGCAACCCAAAAATTTTGATTTGATCTTTCTATACCTCTTCTTTTTAATTTATTCGTTGTAGTATTTTCTTCTTTACATGATTTTCTTACTTTGGGGACAATGTAAGGTTCGAGTGTGGGGGAGGGAATTTTAGGTTAGTTTTCATTTTTTTAGGTATATTAGTCCAACATCTGCTGAAATTTGAAAGTTTTGCTAAAATTTTTGCTTGGTTCCATAACTCTATTTGTCTAATTGTTGAAAGTTAGAGTTGAGGATTGAAAATTGATGCTTAATTTCAAAAATATATTGGTATTTAGTTGATCAATGAATGATGAAAACAAAATCATTGACCATGGTACTTGATTCGAATTGAATTTGTTGATACATGAGTACTTGAATATGTGAAGCATGCTTAGTTGACTAAGTTGTATGTGGAGATGTCTATGTACACTGATCTCTTGCTTTAGAACTGTTTTCACTACTTATGTCAATGAAAGAACTTTGTCAAAAGAGAAACTTGAATGAAAAGTAAAAAAATGATGATGAAATTAATGTACAGAAAAAAATAATGAAAATCTACTTCAATGTCCATTATACTAATTAACTAGGTATCCAAGCCTGGGGAAGCATCGGTATTCACGCTAAAAGGTGTATTGGATAAAAGTAGCTTAACTAGTCGATTTTTGTGGTCTTTATTACTTGAATAAATAAGCCCTTGGGGTGTCTCTACACCCAGCGCCCTAAGACCATCTGGTTTGGGAGTCATTAGTGGAAAGTTCGCTACATGGGTAACATTGAAAAGCCTAAGAAAAAGAGACATTTCACTTGTCAAGAAAAGGAAGAATATGAGAAAACATCAAAATATAGTCATTTGGGCTAAAAGAAAAGTTCTACAAAAAGAAAGCCAAAAAGCAGGAAAATTTGTTTTAAGTTATGAGTTAGTGTGCGTGATTTTTGCTCCATGATAACTAAGTTGGGTAAGTATGTGGATTGTAGGATTGATACTTTTGTGGATATGGTTTAATTTGATGAAATTCATTGGTGAGATGATAAGGTTATTAGTTATATGGGGATTGATGAGTTACCAATCATGTTTCTATAATAAGCATTGATATTTATGAATTATAACTAGAACTCCTTGATACTATGGTTGAATAGAATATGTGAATGATAGCATAACCATGGGTTTGGTTTACACGAGGACGTGTAAAAGCTAGGTGTGGTTGAATTTGACGAGTGCATAATATTCGGTTGTTTTTTATTCCTTTATGCGTAGTTTATTGCATGTTTTATTTTTAACACGAGTCTAATAAGGTTGCGTATGGATTGCAGGAGTGAAATGGAGCTTACGTGCTAAACTGGGATGAATTGGAGCTAAGTGCATGGAAAAAGGAAGAAGAATCAAAACTCAGCAATCTGCGCCCCAACGAGATTTGCTAGGCCAAATTCTGCTCCCCGGCGCATACTTCTCTGCCAATCTGCGCCTTAACGAGTTATTATGAACAAAATATTATGCCATGGTGGAGGTCCTTTTTGAGAGCCAGAGAAAAAGGAATCTCACCCCGACGGATTTAGCAAGGCAAAAATCTCGCCACGACAAGATTGTCGAGAAAAAGATAACAATTTCCTATTTTTGGCAGTTATTTGGCAGACTTCTATTGTAATTAGGATTTGGATTTCTTAGGAACATGGGATCATATTTAAGATTTAAATACATGTTAGACCCACTATTATTGGGTCATCTCATATCATCTTCTACATTCATCTAAATCCTAGTTTTGGAGGATCAAGGATGTTGAACTAATTTCTTAATTCAGTTTCGAAGGGATGTTGAACCTTATTCATAATTAACAATTTAATCAAGTTTACTTTATTTATTTCTTCGTTTGTGAGATTTATTCTGATTATCTACATTAACGCCTTGTGTGCATTAATTTGATATGACCAGTTGGATTAATCTGATAAATATCATCTGCTAAGATTAAGATATATATTAAGCAAACGATGTATGTTTAATCATAAGTAGCAATTAATGATACTTGATTGTGGACAAGATTTTGGGTATTGTTAAGGTTTTCAGAAGACAAGTTAAATAATTCCTGATTGTGCAATTGTTGCTTGGAACAATCTAATTCTAATTCTTTATGCTTCTATTATATTAAATCTAGACTGTTAGTTCTAGGTTATATGAAATATAGGACCTTTTGTTGGTGATCATCGCATTAGATTTACACATAAGGAGAATTTTGGGTAATTTGCGATCGCGGTTATCTAGGGTTATTAATCTCATTGAAGGATAAAAGATTGTAAAAACATAATTATTCCATGATTGTGAAGAGGTGATACTGAACTGAAGAATTGAAGCTTTTTACTCATTGATATTTCTTCTCAATTTACTTTTGTTAATTTAGTTATTCAAAACAAAACCCAAGTTCATTGGAAAATAATTGAATAAATATAAAACAATACACTCTATGTGGGATCGATCCTTGTTTATTGCTATACACATTCTTATGATAGTAGAGTAGAAGTAAGGTATTAATTTATGAGTGCTAACAACAGCTCGCACAGTTCCTTCGGCTAGTATATCATCATCGATGAAAGATATCACATTGCTCTCTAGCACGTGGCTAATCAAATGCTAGAACTTCTTAGTATCGATGTTTTTGGGTAAGTGAGCTTCCTTCAACACTTGGATTAGAATTTGACTGTGGTCCTCGTAGGCTAGCACCAAGTCAAGGATGGAGGTTTAGGGTGGTGCCTCATTTAGCTGCTTTACCGCTTGTGCCTCATTGTGTCCTACTTTGTTAAGGAAATCCACAATCTTCTCTAACGGCACCTTACCCATGGTTTTAGCTATTAGCTTCATTACCCGCCCTGGGAGGTACAATGGGTTAACGCTTGGCAGGATCGCAGTACATTCGGTCTTTGACCTTATATCCTTTCCATAGTTCCAAAGAACCTTTTTCAGATTAAAAATAGAGATCTGCGGCTGAGGGGTCAACATCATCGACATTGGCATAACTATTTCTAATGGAGCTTCGTCTCCCCTATTGGACAATCTTTGGATGATGAGAGGCTGGGTGGAAGTTTCTTCTATACTAGTGATAACTCCCACCATTTCTCCTAAACCTCACACCCTTTGATGATATATTATCTCTTCATCAAGGAAAATCTCAGCATACCTTATCATCTCCAGCTCTCGTGATTTAGTCAGATTCTAAATTAGATGGCGTAGGGCCCAACACTCCTCAATGGCATTTCCAAAGGCAATTGAATGATATAGGCAAGTTTTACTAGGGTTAAAATATTTTGATCGAGGATCCGGGGGTGGTGAGAACTCTATGATCTTCCCTTCGTCTATCAACATTCGCAGGATTTCTTCCCTAGACTGCTCAGTGGGGTAAATTTTTGTTTGGCCCCAAATTCCCACCGAGAGTGAAATCTAGCCTCCCTGGCTACTTTCTTCGTCCATTGGCTCTGTGCTCGGAGGCGAATTTGATCCCTCTTTGGAGGTGGAATGTTGATCTGCCCTCGCAGGACTTGATCGATCAACTTGTGAGTCATTTGATGTTGGTATACAACTAGCTCCACTAATTGTTCTCCTTGCACCTTAATTGAGGTCATGCTCTGCTCCATCACAAACTTTTCTTCAGGATAAACCCATATGGAAGGTTCAGTCAAGGCGGGAGCTTTTCCCAATTTCCTTAAATACTTACGGTTCTCTTGACTTTCTGCATTGATCATATTGAATCCTTTTGCATCATACCGAGGTAATGGATTGTTATTAACATTGGACTGCTCTGGCGCTTTTACTAAAATCTCCCCACTGTCAATCATATTTTGAATCTTATGCTTCAAGATCCAACAGTTCTGAGTGTCATGTCCTTGTGCTCCATAATGATAGGCACATTTCTTACTGGGATCAAGCTACCTTCCTTTAGGATCGGCCGATGGAGCAAGCTCAGTAATCTTCTTCTAGGCAACCAGCAGTGCTAATATGTTCTCCAATAAATCCCTTAATGTAGTGAATATCTTTTTTTTCCTATTCTCCCCGACCCTCGGTGCTAAAAGATTTTGGGCGTTTACAGATGATTGAAATACAGGGTAATTGCCTTACTTCTGTATAGGTAGAGTATTGCTTTTGCTCACTGATTGCCTTTGCAATATTAAAGAGACTTCCTCCTCTTTCCTTTTAGATTCCCCTTAAGGAGTGCTCGAGTAATGGCCCGATTGTATATGTTCTGCCACTGCCTCCAAGGCTGTAAGGACCTTGATTTTACCATATTTCAAACCCAGTTCTGCCATTTCCCCATGCTTTATCATTTCAGAAAAGGGTTTGCCTATTCCTGCCATTACTCTCTCGTAATATGGGGCTTCTTGGATGTCTATAAAAAATTATCACCATCTCACCTTCATCCATTGGGGGGCTAACTTGGGCGGCCATTCGCCTGCATCTTTGTGCATACTCCCTGAAGCATTCCTGGCTCAGTTTCTTGACTTTGGTCACTTGGTAGCGATCAAGGGCCATCTTGGATTGGAAGCTATATTGATTAAGAAATGTGTGGCCTAAATCTTACCAACAATGGACTTTGGATTTGTCAATTCGGGCATACCAAGTCTGGGCTTCACCGGTAAGGCTCTTCTGGAATAGCTGCATTCGAAGGATCTCATCCTCGGCGTAAGATCCAAGTTTTCCTAGGTAGACTTTCTAATGTGTGTAAGGATCGCCCAATCCATTGTACTTCTCGAATTTTGTGACTTTAAACTTATCAGGGTATCTCTCTTTTGGGAAAATAAATAGATTCGAATAATTCATGCTCCCGTGGGATGTTGTCCCTTTCATAGACCGGATAGCGTCCTCCATTTGTCTAACTTTCTTCTTGATATCTCCAGTTTCTCTATCTTCTCGGAGGTCTACTATTTCCTTTGTCCTCATTTGGAACGGGGCCTCTTTGGCTACTCCGACATCGAGGGGGAGATATGTGTGGACATCTGGGTATCACTGTCCTTTTCCAGTATTTTCATATCTCCTTGCATATAGGGTTCAGTCTGATTCTTCTGCTTGGGCTCCTGAGATACTTTACACTATTCTCTCAACAAGGTAGTCATTTAGGCAATTTGCTTCTTAAACTCCTCGAATCCATCTCGAGATACAAGAATAGGTTCTGATGAACTTCCTTCAGCCATTTTAACTGGGGTTGAACGATCCTCTTTGGCTCAGAATTGAGTTCTAGGACCAATCTACACAAAACTGTTATCTAGTTTAGTCTAGATATTGGTAGTCGATATGGATGCATGATATTTTATGCATCGGTTTATGGGTTTTTTAATCTTTTCCTGCAAAACAAGGGGTTAGTCGACTTGATGACATGATAAAAAGGATGTACAACTGACAGTTTAAGATGGATGACATTTGTAAATTCTGAAAGTAACAGGGCATGAAGAGGCATTCTGCGCAATTGGTTTATCAGAGGCTGACCTATCTTAGGTTACTCTCACGTGCTTTTTGAAATTGGTTCCCAGATCTTCGCAATTTACTTGATGAAAACATTCATCTTTTAATTGGAGCGGATCTGAGTGGTGCCTCTCCTGAGCCTCACAAGAGAACACTGTTTAGAGTCCATTAATAAATAGCCGATGGGTAGATCTACATGTAGCTGATGGGTAGATCCATGGTAGATCAATTTAAGTTCTGGGTTGTCTCTGAAGAGAAATTACGCTTTTACCCTCCTGAATGGTTAGTCCAAGGAAAGCAAAATTTTGAGTGTCTACACCTTTCATATTTCTAATATATTTAGGACTCTTTTAGATGGAAATTTTGTTCCTAAATTAGTTATCCATTCCTTATTGGATTCTAGGGTTTTCTTATTAGTATAAATAAGTCATATGAATATAATTCATACAACATTCAATAATATTCAGATTTTATTACTTCTTGAGTGAATTATTCTCTACTTTTGGTTCTTTAAAGAATTCCTAAGCTAATTTCTTAGATATTTTTTGAGATTCAATTTAACTTATCATACAACAATTCATAGTTGTGTGTGGCGTCTTCAACCGCATCAATCATTGATTGTACCGCAATTACGACTTCAATATAAGCGAGTAATCAAGGTGTCGTTGGTGTTCATTAAATGCATATTTCCAAACGCAAGCAATTGTACCAAGATTACCGTCTACATATAGACGAGGGGGTTAAGCTGTTGCAAGCAATCCATCATATAACTTTGCTAGAAATGATCGGGGTGACGACCACCTCAAGCATGCGTGCCATGCAGTCTATCATTTGGTATCAAAGCTAAGTCTCTTAGGAAGTTACTTATCCTTTAAATTTATGTTGAGATTATTGAGTAAAAAAAAGAGTATAGAAAATTTTCTTTATTATTTTAATTTTTTTTCTGTTGCATACTATTGTGAGGATTCCTACCGTCTATAATTCTTTCATGATAAGTTATTTTTGACTTTAATAGTAGAACCAAGAGATTTGCTAGGTAATTCGGAAAGAACCTATTAGAGAGAATATTTTGAGGTAAAAGGCTTAGCTGTGAGATTAATTGAGTGTAAAAACTAATTTATTTAGTGAACATACGAGCAAAATCATTGATTCGAGCAAAACACATAAGGGAGTGGTGAGGAAATTATTTGCTACTAACCTTTATTTTGCAAGAAATATGTCTAACTCAAAAGATAAAGCGCATGTGGACGAGTCTACATCAAATTTTGATTCGAAACTCATGATGGAGGCTATGATGAAAGAATTTACCAAACGGATGAGTATGGATATGGAATAGGTGCATAATCGCATTGATCAGATGAGTGATGCAAGAGTGGGACAAACTCAAAACCCTTCTAGTGGGCATCCGAAATGAAAGACATATCAACGGGAGGCTAGAGCGTAGGAAACTCACTTTGAAGGGGAAGGTAGTGAGGAGGAAGATCAAGAATCTAAATTCTTTCATCGAAGGCAAAGAAATACTAGAGAAAGAGGGGGTCGGAATAGAGAAGATGACAACTTGAGTAGCATTAAAATGAAAATCTCAGCTTTCAAAGGGAGGAGTGATCCAGAGGCATATCTAGAATGGGAAAAGAAGATAAAATGGGTATTTAATTGTCATAATTATTCAAAACTCAAGAAATTTTGGTTAGCTGTCACCAAATTTTCAGATTATGCAGTTACTTGGTGGGATCAGTTGACTACTAGAAAGAGGAGATGTGGTGAACGCCCGATTGAGACATGGACAGAGATGAAGACTATGATGAAAAATAGATTTGTACTAAGTAACTATCATCGTGGTTTGTTTCAGAATTTGGAAAATCTAAAACAGGGAAGTAGGAGTGTGGAGGACTACTTCAAAGAGATGGAGATGCTAATAACTAGGGCTAACATGGATGAGGATAGTGAGGCAACAATGGCTCAATTTTTAGCAGGACTAAATTGGGATATAGCGAATTTAGTGGAGCGACAACATTATGTGGATTTTGGTGATATTGTACATATGGAGATCAAAATTGAGAAACAGCTTAAGAGGAGAGGCAGCCAGCGTTCTAACATTACCGCAGAGTCGACATGGAAATCTAATGTTAGGAAGCGTGAGGAAAGGCCAGTAGTGAACAAACCAAAAGTGGAGCCTAAACCAAGAATGACTAACCATGGTTTGCAAGGTAAAACTGAACAACCTTCTTTTAATCAAAATTGGGATATAGTTTGTTTCAAATGCCAAGGTAGAAGACATATTTCTAGTCAATGTCTAAATCAGAGGACTATTTTATTGCTTGATAATGAAGAGGTGGAAATCGAGGGAGAAGAAAGTGACAATGATTTAATGCCACCATTAGAGGAGATAGGTGATAGGAAGGTCGCTATGCATGGGGAGATGTTAGTCACAAAGAGGGCACTTAATACACAGGTTAAAGGGGATGGAAGTGAACAACAGGAGAATCTTTTCCATACGCTATGTCTTGTGAATGGGAAAGTTTGTTGCGTTGTGATAGGTGGAGGTAGTTGTACTAATGTGGCTAGTACTACCATGGTGGAGAAATTGAGGTTGTCTACATCCTAGCATCCACAACCGTATCGTTTACAATGACTTAATTACAGTGCAGATATCAAGGTAACCAAATAGGTACTAGTGCCATTTACTATTGGTCGATATGTGGTGAGGTATTGTGCGACATGGTACCTATGCAAGCGGGGCATTTATTGATTAGTAGGCCATGGCAATTCGATTGAAGAGTAAGACATGATGGTTTTTCTAATGAATACTCTCTTGTACACAATAAAAGGAAAGTAACTTTATGTCCTATGTCACCACAACAGGTACACGAGGACCAAATGTATTTACAAATAGATAGTGTTCAAAAAAGTGAAATTGAAAGTGAAGGAAAGAAAAATCATGAAAAAAAGAGAGCAAAAGAAAGAGAGAAAAAGAAAGAGGAGAGAAAAATAAATATATTGGCAAAAAAGAGTGATGTGAGAAGAGCTTTTGTTTCTAAACAACCTATAATTTTACTTCGGTATAAAGAGGCACTTTTAAATACTAACGCTAATGATTCTTTGCCTAGTGTTGTCTCATCTCTTTTGCAGGAATTCAAAGATGTATTTTCCGAGGAGCTTCCTCAAAGACTACCACCTATCCGGGGAATCGAACATTAAATTGACTTTGTGCCCTGTGCGACCATTCCAAACCGTTTGGCTTATCGGAGTAATCTTGAGGAGACGAAGGAGCTACAATAACAAGTTGACGAACTCATGGGAAAGGGGTTCGTGAGAGAAAGTATGAGTCCGTGTGCAGTTCCGGTGATCTTAGTGCCCAATAAGGATGAAAAATGGAGAATGTGCATCAATTGTCAAGCGGTAAATAATATTACGATAAAATATCGACATGCCATCCCTTGTTTAGATGAATTGCATGGGTCTTGTATCTTTTTAAAAATTAATTTAATAAGTGGTTATCATCAAATTAGAATACAAGAGAGTTATGAATGGAAAATGACTTTTAAAACTAAATATAGTCTTTATAAGTGATGTTATCTTTTGGTTTAACTAATGCACCCAGTACTTTCATGAGATTAATTAGCCATGTTTTGTGCCCATTCATTGGAAAATTTGTCGTAGTTTAATTTGATGATATCTTGATTTATAGCAAAAACGTGGAAGATCATGCATTGCATTTAATTTTTTTTCCAGATGTGCTTAGAAAGGAAAATTTCTTTGCTAACATGGAAAAGTGCACATTTTGTTCGAATAGAGTTATTTTTTTTTGGCTTTGTTGTGAGTGCACAGGGAGTCCAAGTTGATGAAGAAAAAAATACGTGCAATCCGTGAATGGTTGAGTCCAACCAATGTAAGTCAAGTTTGAAGCTTCCATGGACTCGCAAGTTTCTACCGACGTTTTGTTTGAAATTTTAGTGAGATTACAACACCATTGACTGAGGTCATCAAGAAAAGTGTGGGCTTTAAGTGGGGTGATGAATAGGAAAAAGCGTTTAATTTGATCAAAGATAAATTGACTAATGCTCCTTTACTTATTTTTCCTAACTTTACTAAAACTTTTGAGATTGACTGTGATGCTTCAGGTTTAGGGATTGTAGCTGTTTTGATGGAAGAAGGAAAGCCAGTAGCGCATTTTAGTGAAAAGTTGAGTGGGCCAATTTAAACTATGACAAGGAGTTGTACGCTTTGGTTAGAGCTTTAGAGACATGGCAACATTACTTGTGGCCCAAGGAGTTCGTGATCCGTATTGATCATAAGTCATTAAAGTATTTGAAGGGGCAACACAAGTTGAATAAAAGGCATGCGTGATAGATGGATTTTATCGAGACATTCCCATATGTCTTTCGATATAAACAAGGTAAAGAGAACGTCGTTGTAGATTCTTTATCTCGCATGTATGTTTTGTTAAATACTTTTGATATGAAATTACTTGGTTTTGAACGAATCAAAGAATTATATGTTAATGACCTTGATTTCGGAGAAGAGTTTAAAACTTGTGAAAAGAATACTGTGGGTAAATACTTTGAAGTGGATGGATTTTTGTTATATGAAAATAAATTGTTTATACCTGCATGTTATTTACGTGAGTTACCGGTTAGGGAATCACATTGGGGTAGTTTAATAGGACATTTTGCTATTGATAAAACTTTGGCTATCTTAAAAGAACATTTTTATTGGCCTCATATGAAACGAGATGTAGAACGAATTTGTGATAGATGCATTACTTGTCGTCAGTCTAAATCTCGTGTTCAACCCCATGGATTGTATACACCATTGCCTATACCTAATGAACCTTGGATTGATTTGTCTATGGATTTTGTATTGGGTTTACCTAGGTCTAAGCATGGTAATGATTCTATATTCGTTATTGTGGATAGATTTTCAAATATGGCACATTTTGTTCAATGTCACAAAACTGATGATGCATCCCATATAGCTGATTTGTTCTCTAAGGAAATTGTACGATTACATGGTATGCCTAGAACAATTATTTCTGATCGTGATGCTAAGTTCTTAAGCTATTTTTGGAAGACTTTGTGGTGTAAATTGGGAACTAAATTGTTATTTTCTACTACTTGTCACCCACAAACTGATGGACAAACTGAAGTTGTGAATAGGTCTTTGTCTACATTGTTAAGGGCTATCATTAAAAAGAATATTAGTCATTGGGAAGAGTGTTTACCGCATGTTGAGTTTTCTTATAATAGATCTGCTACGAAATTTTCATCATTTAAAATTGTTTATGGTTTTAATCCTTTGACTCTATTGGATTTATCACCATTACCTGTTTCTGAATTTACTAACATGGATGGAAAGAAAAAGTATAAATTTGTTAAGCAGATACACGAGAAGGCGAGCCTCAACATTGAAAGAAGGACGGAGCAATATGCTAAACATGCCAACAAGGGTCGATGTCAAGTTATATTTGAACCGGAAGATTGGGTGTGGTTACATATGCGGAAGGAGAGATTCTCGTCTCAAAGACGATCAAAATTTCTTCTAAGAGGAGATGGACCATTTCAAGTTCTAGGGTGCATTAATTATAATTCCTACAAATTGGATTTAGCAGGTGAGTATAATGTTAGTGCGACTTTTAATGTTTCTGATCTAAGTTCGTTTGATGTAGGTGATGATTTGAGGACAAATCCTTTTCAAGAGGAGAGGAATGATGAGGACATGGCTATCTTGAAATTTAATGGAGGTTATAGCGCGGATCAGGTGCAAGTTCTAGTAGGACCTATCACGAGAGGACGAGCTAAACGTTTGAAGGAAGGGCTTATAGCATTGATTCATGGAGTTTGGAAAGAGGTTGGCTCACGAACAACAATTGATATTTTTGATTCCATGACGGGGAAGTTCATTAATGTGTTACAAGCGGACGAGCCAAACAAACCAAGTCAGGAAACCAATCTGGTAGTCTGGCATGCCTCGCGCCGTGATAGTACTGTGGGTAGCGCGCCCCGTGACGGAGTGACAGATGGTTTGGTATTGTAGCGCGACCGCTCAACCATATAGCGTGCCCCGCGCCGAAGCATCAATGTTTCTGCAGGTGTAGCGAGGCCCGCACTGTTTCAGGCCTATGGGCGACGTTCCCCGCACCGGTCGGCAGAAATGGAAAACGAGGACGCATTTTTGGGATTGTTTGATCATATTTCTTTCCTTATTTTTAGGATTTTACATACCTTTCATATTTCTAATATATTTAGGACTCTTTTGGATGGGAATTTTGTTCCTAAATTAGTTATCCATTCCTTATTGGATTTTAGGGTTTTGCTTTTTAGTATAAATTAGTCATATGAATGTAATTCATACAACATTCAATAATATTCATATTTTTATTAATTCTTGAGTGAATTATTATCTACTTTTGGTTCTTTAAAGAATTCCTAAGCTAATTTCTTATTTATTCTTTTGGATTCAATTTGACTTATTATACAATAATTCATAGTTATGTGTGGCATCTTCTACTGCATCAATTGTTGATTGTACTGCGATTACCGCTTCCATATAAGCGAGGGGTTGGTGTCCATTCAACGCATATTTCCAAACATGAGCAATTATACCAAGATTACCGTCTACATATAGACGAATGGTTAAGGTGTTGCAAATAATCCACCATACAACTTTGCTAGAAACGATCGGGGCGACGACCACCTCACGCAAGCGTGCCGTGGAGTCTATCACCTTATTTAGTAGATATGCAGCCGTCTCTAGGGAATAATCCCATAATGATATTGGAAGATCGGTGAGACTCAACATGGACCACACCATATCCAACAAGTTACGATTTCTCCTTTAAGATACTCCATTCAACTGTGGTGTACCAGGAGTTGTCCATTATGAGAGAACACCATTTCCTTGATATGATTGAGAAACTCATTGCCTAAGTATTCACCTCTTCGATCCAATTAAAGAATCTTAATACTTTTGCCAGTTTATTTCTTAACTTCACTTCTGAATTATTTGAAACTTTCAAATGATTCGGATCTGTATTTAATCAAATACATATATCCAAATCTCGAATGATCATCAGTGAAGGTAATAAAATATGAATACCCTCCTCGTACATTTCTTGTCATAGGTCTACATGCATCTGTGTGTATTAACTCTAACAATCCTATAACTCTCTCTCCATGTCCACTAAATGGAGATTTAGTCATCTTTCCAATGAGACAAGATTCACAAATTGCATATGATTCAAAATCAAATGGCTTTTAAAACCCATCTATATGTAACTTTTTTATTCTTGTTTCATTGATATAACCAAGTCTACAATGTCATACGAAGGTATGATTCACATCATCCCTTTTCCTTTTATTAGTTTGTTTAATTTGCAAAATATTTTCATGTAAGTCAAGTACATACAATCCATCAATTAATCTACCAGTTCCATATAAAACATTCTCATTATAAATTGAACAACTATTGTTCTTTATTATATTAAAACCTTACTTGTCCAATAATTGAATAGAAATAATGTTTCTTATAAGAATTGGAACATAATAACAATTTATTAAATTAATTGATTTTTTCGATGGTAGTGCCAAACAATAAGTTCCTACGGCTAATGCAACAACCTTTGCTCCATTCCCTACGTGCATGGTAACTTCTCCTTTGTTCAGCTTTTTACTTCTGCTTAGTCCATGCACAGTATTAGATATGTCAGAACCACAACCGGTATCCAATACTCAAGTAGAATTTTGACTTACAGAAAGATTTATTTTAATAATGAACAAACCTGTATATGTAGCTAAAGCTGAAGTTGAAGCTTCTCCAAGCTTCTTTTACTTCTGCTAGGCAAAATACTCCCTACAGTTTCTCTTCCATTGTCTTGACTTGTTGCAGTGAAAGCAAACTCTTTTGCTATAGGCATTAGTCTTTTTCTTGTCCTTTGGTTTTGCCTTTCCTTTTGCCTTCTTGGGATTTTTCTTCTTTTCAGAAGGTCCTTTAGCCCTCTTTCGCTTCTTAGAAGAGTCATCTATAAGAAAAACATGGCCTTTCTTCAATAGAAAGTGACTCTCAGTTGTTTTCAACATGTTAAGCAATTCATGTGAACTGACATCGAGCTTGTTCATGTAAAAGTTCACAAAAAATTATGAAAAGGAGTCAGAAAGTGATTGCAAGATCAAATCTGGAGTAAACTCACCATCCATGATAAAACCCAACTGTCCTAATTGTTCAATCAAATTAATTATCTGTAGGATATGTACTTGTAATGTAGTGCCATCGGTCATCTTTGATCAGAAGAGCTCTTTAGATATCTCATATCTAGCCGATCTACTTTGCTCACTATATAAATCCTTAAGGTGCAAAAGCATAGTCGGTGCATCCATTTTCTCATGTTGACGCTGTAACTCGTTACTCATGAATGTTAACATGATGCACTGAGCCACCTGTGCATAATCTGCCACTTTCTAAAAATAGCTAGCTCTTCCTAAGAGTCTTGTTTTGCAATAGTTGCAGGTATAAGCGAGTTAAAGACATAAGCCTGCTTTTCAACTGTGAGAACAATTCTAAAGTTCCTTAACCAATCCGAGTAATTTGGTCCGATTAATTTGTTTGCATCAATTATGCTTCGCAGTGATAGTGAATTAGCTATTTGTAAAATTCTGCTAGTAAATTTAATTTAACACGATTAGCATGCATTCTTTTTCTAATAAACAGATTAATTTAGGACTTTATTAAAATGGTGTCTCCCACTATTTCTTCAAACTAGATAACCCTCTTTAAATATATAGTTGAACAAATTTTGTATTGGTGACTTTGTAAAATCTGCTTAGTGAGAAAGGATCCAAATACAATAAATATATAACCTTGTGTGTGCACAACAAACTACATATTTATTCAAAAGGTAGGCAACTCTTGTCAATTACATCTCCATGAAATTCCTATATTTATTTTGCCTTTTAGATCATAATGGTTAAGTGTGTGCACATCCGAACTAAAATGATCCAATTTAAGTTAGACCCAACATTTCCATATTAGTGAAGAGAAAAATACAGTCCTTGTGTGTGCATAACAAAACGGTATTGTTCAATTCCTTATAAACATCAAATGTAATAAAGCAACATCTCAAATATTTAATATTTTCCTTTTGTGTGCACAACAAACTCATATTAAATATTCGATAATGTATCGCTTTACAATGCTAGAAGGCTATGTTCGACATTCTCCAATGTTTTTGAACGAACTCAACTTAATATATTATCTTTGAGGAATTTTGTTTTTAATTAGTCTCATCTTAATTAGCGCGCATGAAAAAATATATATAAAAATGCGCGTCATATTAAACATACATCAACATGTATAATAATATATATACTATATAATTAGCATGCATATGTAGAATACTATATTCTACATGGGATGATTATGGACTTAATTGTAATTTGGTTCATTAGAGCCACCATGAGCTAAAAGGTCAAACCTAGGGTGCAAGAATAAAACATTGAATATAACTATTACATTCAACCCGAGCTTCAATACAAATGGGCCTTCAACGCTCCTTCTCTTCGTCTCCAATTTCTCGAACAATTCTATACTATCCTATTACAATCTATTTATAAAACAGAAAGCTTGATCGGCAGTCAAGGGGAGGTATATAGTAGGGAGATATAATTTACATCAGATTATTAGAGAGGCGAGGTACGCATACCCCATTTATAAAAAACACATTCATTCAAGCATCCATTAAAATTAAATCCAATCACATTGGTCAATAGTCCATAATCATCCATTATATTATTGTCGACGTTGGTGGAAAAAATTCGGGTCGAGTCAAACCCGGATCTTTCTCTCTTCCTAAGTTTTGTCTACCCTTATTCTTTTTACTTGTGAAAAAGGTTTTGAAGTATTTTTTAGGAAAAGGCCAATATGTATGATGTCGACGATTTGAACGTTTTACAGAGTCGCCAGTTGGTAGTTTTGAAATGGTTGTACCAACTCAACCGAATTTGTTTGAAAGGAGGCCCAATTTACTGGACACTGTCGAAACATGATCTTAGAAATTGAAGTTTTCAGTTCGGGGGCTTGGTTAAGTGTGGGGAAGGTGTTAGGCACCCCACAACTCCCGTGTAAACACGGTACCGCATATTTTCAATATTTTCCTTTTAAATCTGCAATGTGTGTGTGTGAGTGCTAAAAGAAATTGGGCCTATGTTTGATAGATTTGAAAGTAGTGCTTTGCTTTGTTGAACCTATATACGAAGGGTTTGATTTGATTTGCAAAAGTCCTTTTTAGGCAAGATAAGTAAGTGATGTTTTGAAAGGTGGTTATCAGACCCTTACGCTAACATAGGAATTGAAGTATGCTGATATATCCGTTTTTTATCTGTTCAGCCTTTTGGCTCAATTTGAATGATGATTGTCGAGCTGCGAAGCATCCTCGACCATATAATATATATAAGTGTCGGTCATCTCATGGGCATGACAGTCATCAGAGTGACTCTAGCACGACAAGCCATTATTTTACTATGTAGAGACCTTAAACCCGAATAACCATTTTAAGGTCTTTCGGATGTACATTTTTATAGAAAAACTGGCAGGGTATAGTTGTAAAGTGGAGTTTGTCCATCGTGGGAATCAGATTCAAATCAATTTGATCGTGAATCCCACGATTCCTAGGCTAACATAGGGAAGCCAATAAAAACCTGCACAGTTCAAACATGTACAGAAATATATATTTACATCCAGATGTCGCCAGAACTAAGGATTCATCAGTAAATCCTGGCTCGCACATGGCTGAAGAGTCTCGTTCCCACTAGATAGCGATCTAAGGGCCATGAGGTTGCTTTCATAACTGAAACTAGAAAAAATGTTAGATTTAAGTAAATCTTAGCCATTCTAGCTTTCCGGTTCTGTATGGACCTATTTTGAACCATTTGAAAGATAGAATTGGCGAGATATTAAGAAATCTAGTTCACCCGAAGAGATGTCAGCGCCGATTCATATCAAATGAATATTTATAGCAGCAATTTAATCATAATGAAAACAGGATATATATATATATATATATAGTTATATATATACGAAAGCTGTAAAGGGTGATGGATTTTTACTCCGATGCCAGGACTGAAATGTAAATATATATATATATATATATATATATATATATATATATATATATATATATATATATATAAGCTATAAAAAGCCACAGAGTAATCCAGACTGAACATAATGGAAACATATATATATATATATATATATATATATTAAAGCTGTAAAAGAGCAACAGAATGATCCAGGCTCAACAAAATAGAAATAGAAATATATATATATATATATATATATATATATATATATATATGCTGTAAAAGAGCCACATAATGATCTAAGCTCGACAGAATTGAAATATATATATATAAGCTGTAAATGAGCCACAAAATTGTCCAGGCGCATCAAAAGTAAATATATATAAAAAAAACTGTAAAGGGCGACGGACATTCTATCCTTTGCATGGACAGGAATGCAAGTATATATATATTTATAAAAGTAGTAAAAAAGGCCACAGAATGATACAGGCCAAACTAGAATGTAAAATGTTAATTTATAAAGTTAGTATATATATATATTAAAGCAATAAAAAGGCCTCGAAGTAGAAATCCAGGCCCAAATAAGTCAGAAAAATTCATATATATATATATAGTTATATATATAAAAGCAGTAGCTACCACGGATTTTATATCTGGGCTTGACAGACTTGAAAAGTTAGTACATATATAGTTAAATATAGACAGAAAATAGTCAAACCGGGATTGGGAAGATAACCTAGTCCGGTGAAGGGTGCATATATGTATATATATATATATATATATATATAAATAGAAGCTGTTAAAAGTGACAGATCGTCAATCCGAGTTGTAGAAATGCCAAAAAATGCGTTTATGTACTAAAATGTACAAAAAGTAAGCAAAAACGGCCACGTAACTGAGTTTCGGGCATAATCAGAAAGCGAAACTTAATGTGCAAGTGTATAAATGCTCAAAGAAGTAGTATAAACTTTCTGATCTTAATAATACTCAAAATGGACTGCTAGACGGGCTTTTTGCCACTTAGTAGGCTTCAAACATCCGTTTCCACAGGTTAATTTTTGATACATGGTAGTATATAAGTATACCTACGTGTTAGAGTAATAAAATTTGGGTTTGGAGTACAAGAATGGGGCTGAGAAACCAAACGGCCAGAGGTTCAGAGCATTTTTCGATTAACAAATGAGCTGGGGGTCACCTCATATAAATAGACCCAGGAGAAGAAGCTCTACTTGAGGTAGCTGCAGGTAGAGGGGCAGCTCCACGTGCCGGGTCCCGTTGCATCGAAGTATGTGCACTTTGAGCAACGCGAGGTTAGGTTTGAAACTTTCTAACTTTTGATCGGAACGTCCGTTTGAGGCGTGCTATACCTTTTCGGAAAGCCCTCGCCGAGAGTGTTGTAATGACATAGGAGAATACTTTTTTTGAGTCCAAAACGAAGGGTTCAGAACCAGGTCTTTGATTCCTCGCAGATTACCTATTGAGCTGTCTGGCGTTGTTTCCACTCGGACCATTATTATAGTTTGTTCTGACCTTAGTGGCATCAATTCGACTTGAGTTTGACCGAATGGGCTTCAAGTTGGTAAAATAATCGTTTTGCCCCTCCCGAGGTTGCTTTCAGTGATGGCATGGCCTTTGGCTGATTTTCCGGGGTTTGTCTCTGAGATTTGGATTCCAGTCGATTCTGTTTTTCCTTAGGGTTATCTCTAAGGCTGACTTGGTCCTTCCAGGTTTGTCTCTAGAGATGTTTTGAGGCTTTAGGGTTGTCTTCGAAGTTGGTTTTACTTCCCAGGATGAGACCGGGGCTGACCTGTACCTCCCGGGATGAGATCGGGGATGACCTGTACTTCCTGGGTTGAGATCGGGGCTGACCTATACCTCCTGGGATGAGACCGGAGATGAAATGTACCTCCCGGGATGAGACCAAGGATGAACTGTACCTCCCGGGATGAGACTGGGGTTAACCTGTATGTCTCGGGTTGAGACCAGGGCTGACCTGTACCTCCCGAAATGAGACCGGGGCTGACAGGTACCTCCTGTATTGAGACCGGAGTTGACCTGTACTTTTTTGGTTAAGATCGGGGCTGACCTATACCTCCTGGGTTGAGACCGAGGCTGACCTGTATCTCCTGGGTTGAGATCGGGGCTGACCTGTACCTCTTGGGTTTAGACCGGGGCTAACCTGTACCTCCTGGGTTAAGACCGGGGCTGACCTGTACTTCCCGGGTTGAGACCGAGGCTAATTTTTACTTCCCGGCTTGAGACCGGGGTTAACCTGTCATCCCAGCATTAAGACCGGTGTTGAATTGACTGTCTTGCCCTCCTATAGGGTTAGTAAAAGGAGCACAAAATCTCAATTGTCTACAAAAGAACTGAAGAAAATTTTAAGTGTCTACAGATGCCCTTCTTTATCTTGTTTATGCAATGTAATGAAATGAACATGATAAAGATTGCTAGAAATTGGGAATATGATGAATGCAAATGTAATGCAATGCATGTCATGATACGTGATGAATGTTAAATGCCTTTTAGGGGTTAGGGCTATCATTGAATGTTTACGTTATTTTCTACTGGGGATAACGTTATTCATTATAACCCTTGGGGCAGCACTGTCAGGCAGTTACTGGTAGGATATCACTGATAGGCTATCAGAGTTAAGCTATCACAGATTGTTCTCATCTCTTTCTGCTGGGGATGACATTTTTCGTGATAGTCCTGTCGACTTTGATGGGGATGATATTATTGATGCTACCTTGGTTTGAGACCAATGGTTTCCCCCGTCTGTCAATACTATCCGTGGGGCATATTTTCCTTCGGCTGATGCCGTTGTACATTTTTGATGGCTCCTCTGCTAGGGGACATATCTCGATTACCGAGTTACTTAGTGGGTGCTTCCGATGCCTATCATGACGATAATTTACACCGATAGTTTGGAACAGGGGGTCGAATCACCAATCCTTCTTGGTGCTCCCTCTAAGGATATGTATAATAGATTCCATCATCTGTCCTTTGTGGGGATAGACTAATATATTATTTTTGCAACCGGATCATTCCCTATGCTTTGCTGGAGTTGAGCCAACGGCTGAACTATCATAAGTTAGTACCCGACACTTTGCTGGGGTTGTGCCAACGGTTGAACTGTCATCGGTCTGTACCCGATGCTTCACTGGGGTTGTGCCAACGGCTAAACTGTCATCGGTCAGTACCCGACGCTTCGCTGGGGTTGTGCTAACGACTGAACTATCATCGATCAGTACCCGATCCTTCGGTGGGGTTGAGCCAACGACTGGACTGTCATCGGTCAATACACGACGCTTCGTTGGGGTTGTGTCAACGGCTGAACTGTCATTGGTCAGTACCCGACGATTCGCTGGGGTTGAGTCAATGGCTGAACTGTTACTGGTTTATACCCGATGCTTCGCTGGGGTTGAGCCAACAGCTAAACTGTCATCGGTCAGTACCCGACGCTTCGTTGGGGTTGTGCCAATGGCTGAACTTTCACCAGTCTGTACCTGATGCTTCGCTGGGGTTGTGCCAATGGTTGAACCGTCGTTGGTCAGTACCCGACGCTTTACTAGGGTAGTGCCAACGGCTGAACTGTCACAGGTCTGTACCCAATGCTTTGCTGGGGTTGAGCCAACGGCTGAACTATTTTCAGTCTTTACCCGACGCTTTGCTGGGGTTGAGTCAACAGCTGAACTGTCATCAGTCAGTACCTGACGCTTTAAAAGTGGCAGTTTTCAGCAGTTTTGTGCTGTTTTTTGATAGTTTTTCAGCAATTTTCATCATTTGTCCTCGAATATTGCTTCGGGATGAATACCAATGGCTTTCATGAAGTTCCTCTTTCTGTCAGGATTTCGCTGTTAAACGCAGGATTTTAGGACAAATCGCTCAATCGCGTAGCGATTTTTTCTCAGATTTTTCTTTTCAGCTCATATAAACTCTATTTCAACTTGAACTGAACTGAGCTTGAGGGAACGGGGCCCACCGTGGTAAGCCGCAGGTAGGGGTGCAACAACAGCAGGTGGGCCCGCTCCTTCCTGTGGTTTTAAAATGGGCAGCAGGAGCTCTCATAAGTCATTTTTAGTTTTGAGTTTCCATAGAAATTCGATTTTCTTTTTCCAGATCTACGGAGTTTGGGTAGCTTTTTTCAGATTCCGTCAGTGGCCACGCGTTCTGCACGTCTCAGGTGACGTTTTCATCCCTTTATTTCCAGTTTTAACCGGTAGAATTGTGTAAACCACGTAGGGTGCTTTTGAACGCAATGTATCAAAAATGTATGCTTATATGACTTGCTAATAAATTTTCTGACTTCATAAGTATGCATATTTTACTGCAATGCACTTTTTGATGTAAGAAAATTTAGAGTCTTGGACAGTCAATTTTTACTCTTTTTGATCAGTTTACTCATCCTTTTTGAGGCCTAGCGAGCCTGGATTTTCAACTAAAAGATGTCCATGGTAATTTGGCTACCATGTGAAGTTTATTTTTGATTTTTTTTTCATAAATATGAACTATTCCTGCTTTTGTGAAGGTGTGCTACTGAATGGCCACCTAGACATGCCTATATGCATGCGGACTGTCCATTTTACAAAGGAGACTCTGGCAAAAAAAATTTAAAAGCCCGAGCATTTAATAAACATATAGTTTTGGCTCTATTGGGGATTTTTGACTGACCCATGCATATTTTTATTATTTAGCATTTGAAAAACATGAAGTTTTGGACTCTACTGGTGATTTTTAATTAACCCATGCATGTTTTTGGACTTAGAAATGCATAAAGTACTGATTTAAATTAATAAGCCACAGGTTTTAGGCTTACCACACCCTTTATGAGGTGATTTGGAGACTTTGTCTGGGCTATGGACCGAGATAGACCTGGTAGTGCCAGCGGGTCGTTTCAGGAGTTAGGTGGAGCAGAGCTTCTGACATTCCTCAGCCACGCCCAGCCCTACCGCCTCGTAGGTTAGAGAAGTCGGTGATTTTTTCGACCCAGGATGAGCCGCCGGTCGATATAGACCATGAGGATGCTCTATTTGTTGCTCCTGTTCCAGGCCAGGCCCCACGTACGGAGCTTCCAGGCATTGTTATGCTAATCCAGGATCTGTTAAGAGATTTGAGTCGTCATCCCTCGAGGTTCCTCCACGCCAACAAGGTGACTGAAGCTTTTTCTATTTTTGGATTTCCTTTCTTCCTTTTTCCATTTTTGGGGCACAGGTTTTTTACATGGGTTAGTTTTTTGATGCAGGTTCCTGGCTTTACGCAGCCTCGAGGGAACTTGTTTAATGTGCATTCCCTGTATCACACTCTGCACCAGGACTACAGGGACATTGTTGACACTTGGGGGTTTTAGGCGTTCTTTTCTATTCTTCCCCGCCGTTGCCCCTGTTTATGAGGGCTTTATCTGAGCACTGGTTCCACTAGACTCAGTCTCTCTACTTGTTGGATTGTGAGGTGATGATGATGCCTATGGACTGGAGGTTCATCACCGGGATAGAATTTGAGGGTGAACCGATGCCTGTCGTGGCTGACATTACACCCACTGTCGTTTGGTCCCTGCTGGGAGTCCCTGCGACGGCGATCAAGGGTCGGACTGTCCAATTTGTTCCCTTGAGTGTAGATGCCCAGAGTGGAGCTTTGCTTGAGCCTCTCCCTGATGATCAGAGGGTTAGGGATCGCATTCTACGATGATTGTTTCTGGTGATCATCAGGGGTTATTTTTTGGCTGACCACTCTACGACGGTGTCCTTTGCCTTGGTCAGCGCCACTCGACATGTAAGGCACCTTAGTGACTTTTATTGGGGTGCCTACACCTTTGCCTATTTTCTCCGAGGCATACGCATTCGCTCAAAGGTGTGACGGAGGCTTGGTTAGGGTTCTACCCATTTCTACTGGTAAGTACATCTTTCTTATACATTTTTTATTTCTGCATTTACATTTATCAGTCTTGGTCACTGAGGACTTTTGATATTTACATGGCCTGTTCTGGGTATATGAGAGGCTTCCTTGCCTTCGTCCAGCTACCACTTTAGGCCTGGAAACTTATCCCCGGGGACGGCGTTGGCACCACTCCACTTTGACGGAGGTCCTTATAGTTGAGGGATTCACCCATTCCCGCCTGTAGCTTGAGCTTTTGGATTCACCCATTCACCGATACCCATTCCCGACTATTAAGTTTCGGTTCCTATATTCTAGGGTTAGAGAGTGTGAAGGTTTTAGAGGCTTCTCTTCTTCTTCCTTCTTGCTCTAGTAGTATTACATTTCTAGGGTTCATCTTGGAACTCTGTGGTCCAGACTTGAGTTTGCTATCTTCTATTGAAAGGGGGAAACCACAAGATTTGCACTTTCTTTCTCTATTTTCTCTCATTTCATAGTTGCTCAATGCTTGGTTTGAATCCCATAATGGTGGGAGGTTCAGTGATGAACTAACTTCCATTATGGGATTCTAATGGATTCTATTTGCTAAATCTAGGCTCTTTGATATATATGGATGATAATATATGGTTTGCCTAACATGGTTTCTTGTATGCCTAGATGCTTGATCAACATCTACTCTAATAGTTTATATGAACTTGAAACAATGAAGTGTAAACTTAGATTTTTCCATGATAGCATACGTTTGTGAAACTTGCACTGGCTGAGTTTTATGATTCGCTAGCCAGATAGAAATATACCGTATGGCCGTATGTAGTCTAATGGGAGCTTGTGCGTAAATTGGTTTAGCTTGTAAATCGCATAGAAATATAGTGGTTTGGTCTTTACTGACGTTCATGTGGTTTCTATCTTAATTGTGGACATTATATGATTTGGACTTGGTGTATTGAAAGATAGCCAAGTCTCATATTCGTGCTCCCGACTAGAATTCTTATATGATTATCCGTGTATGATTTGAGGTGTGGTTAACCTAGATGATGCTTTAGATGAAGTTAGGATCCCATATCCCTTTAATTTGAACCCCTCGTTTATTAATTGGTTATGTTTAGTTTAAATTTAGTATAATTATTTGAAGAACATTGTGACAACCGTTTAAGCAGACAAAGATAATTAATGGACTGTTGCATACTAGATTAGGCCTGACTCTGTTTTCTGTGGGATGATCTCGACTTACCGAGTTATTACTTGCCGACCGTGTACACTTGCACGTGTTTTTGTGTCCGTTTTTGTTAACACGTAAACGGCGCAACAAGTTTTTGGCGCCGTTGCCGGGGAAGCGATTTTAGTTTAATCCTATTGACATCAGTTTTCGTTAAATTTGACTGACTTGAACAAATCTCTTCTTACCTCATTTCTAATTTTATTTTTACTTGTGTTTCAGGTACTCGTGGATAGTTTATGCACACTCGAGCCTCACATCCTGAATTAGTGCCTCACCAAGAGCACATCAACGGTCGAGCGTGGAGAGCTAATATCCGAAAAATCAATCCTCGAGAAGAGCATGAACCACTTCATCAAATGGCTGAAGAGCAGAGGGCCTTGCAAGACTATTACATGCCCAAACTCACCGATTTGCAATCAAGTATAGTGAGGCCAGCAATTGCGGCGAACACTTTTGAGATAAACCCAGGAACATTGCAGATGATACAAAACAATCTCCAATTTAGGGGTTTGCCTTCCGAAGATCCCAACGAGCATATTATGAGCTTCATAGAAATATGTGACACGTTTAAATACAAGAACGTCCCCGATGATGCAGTGAAACTTAGAATATTCCCTTTCACCTTGAGGGATAAGGCAAAAAGTTGGTTGCACTCACTGCCTTCAGGGTCAATAACTACATGGGAAGACTGTGCTCAGAAATTCTTGACCAAGTTCTTTCCTATGGCCAAGACTACTGCAATGAGGAGAGACCTGAGTACCTTTGCACAACATCCAGGGGAAACATTATATGAAGCTTAGGAACGTTATAAGGAAATGCTCCGAAAATGCCCACACCATGGCATGCCAGAGTGGATGGTGATTAACTCTTTTTACAATGGTTTGAGATGGCAATCAAGGACAATTATTGACGCTGCATCGGGGGGAGCTATCTGGAAAAAAGATTTTTCGACATATATGAGCTCTTTGAGACCATGGCAGCAAACGAGAATCAGAATCCAACGGCCAGGATGGTACAACTGAAAGTTGCAGGGATGTTAGAAGTGGATGCCATTACAGCATTGTTTGCTCAGATGGCAGCCATGGCAAAGAAGATTGATTCATTGGCGGAAGAAAAAGTCAAGACAGTTTCTTGTGTCTGTGAGATTTGTGCAGGGTCACATCAAACAGACCAATGTGCTATTAGTACAGAATTAGTATAGTTTGTGAGCAAATACCAAAAACCCCACAATCAATTTCAAAATTCTTACATTCCCAACAATAGGAACCATCCTAACTTTAGTTGGAGTAATACTCAGAATATCCAATACCCCCATCCTCAAACATCTCAGCCACAGTACTAGACATCAAACTAACAACACCAATATCAATCAGCACAATCACAACCACAACAATTTCAATCTCAACAACAATATCAACCACAGCAAGCTCATCACCAGTATGCACCAAAACCCCCCTACCCTCCTGGTTTTCAACAACAACATCATCCCCTACTTGTACCTCAGCCAGAAAAGAAGTCGGAGGAGAGAGTGGAAATCGATGAACTTAAGTTAATCGTGAAGAGCCAAGCTATATCTCTCAAGATGATGGAGACTCAAATTGGTCAAATTGCCAATGCGGTTCTCAATCGACCTCAAGGGACTCTTCCCTGTAATACAGAGACGAATCTAGGGAAAAGGGAGGGAAAGTGATGAGTGGGTTTTATACCTACTTATCGGTAGTCGTTATAGCTTGATTCTGAATGTTTTCGAGTAATTTGCCTATCATTTCTACTGGGTTTATATGTTTATGTGCAGGTAATGAAATGGAGGCGAAATGAGCTTTTAAAGGACAAAGTGAGCATGTATTGGACCAAAGGAATTAAACAAGTTATTCAAGCTAGGAGCAATTAGAGCTAAAAAGGCTGAAATGATGAAAAAGGAATAAAGTTTGTGGGCTTTTAAACCTAATTCAAAAGTTGCATGCAAATATGGGATTTAATGGACATGCAAAGCAAGATAATCATGAATTATTCCATGCACATGCAAAGCCCACGCAGCCACGAAATAAGCAATATAGCTGGTGGGCTATGCATGCAAGGTTTTATGTAGCAGCTTAAAAAGCCATGCAACCCACGGATTCAGCAGCTTGAAAAAGGGAGAGTAACAGTCACAAAATCAACATGAAGCAAAGGAATTCTAGCAATGCGGACAGTGTGTATCCCTGTTGGGGCGGGGCCTTGAACAAGAGAACTCCCCGCTGGGGCGGGGAGGCTCCAGTGCAGTCAGCCAGTTTCTTTCACTAATTGGACATGGGTGCATCAATAGGCCAGCTGGACTTCTCTTCAAGTGGGACTTGGACGGATCATGGGCTAGCAGGAGAAAAACAATAATGGACACAACATCATCCTTTTTCTATTGGGACACGAATTATGACAAATAAGAGAGACAATTAAGGCTGCTATATAGAAAGACGTGACCTAATATAAAGTGGTTCAGCAGATATCCTTTTCTTATTCGGTTGTGGTGCTACAAGTGTTGTGGGCAGCTAGTACAAGGATATAAAAGGGCATTGAAAAGGCAATTATAGGAGGACACGTAACCTGTTACAGGAGAGGCATAGTGGGGATATATAATATAATCAATTAGGATTCTAATAGATATTAAAGGAGGGGGACTTGATATATAGCGGGAGCAGCTTAGTATGATTAGGATATATATAATATATTTAATTATATAGTTAGTTTAGGACGGAGGTGCTTAATATATATATATATATATATATATATATGTATATATATATATATTAGCATAGATTAGAAAAACCAAAAAAAAGAGATAGTTTTATTATTATTATTAGATTAGTTTTATTAATTTAGTTTTTCAATAAAAATAATAGACCCTAGCTGAAAGGGTATTTTGGAGATTGAAGCAATTGGAGGCCATTGGAGATCCAGATCAAGAGCAAGACGGAGGATGAATTTGCCGGCAACAGATTCAATTCTTTTCCTTAATCTTTTTCTTATCTTTTAATGTGTATTCAATTGTGGATTATTAGTTTTAATTCAATGAACTAATTCTTTGTTTGAGATTGCAATGGATCTTATTGTGTAATTTATTTTAATATGCTTCTCTATCAATTATTGTGATCTATCGTTGAGATTGTCTATTGTGATTTGGAATTAATTGCTTAATTGCCTAGCTAACAATTGCCGTGATAATCTATATGAAATTGATTGAGGAGTATAGATTTAGATCTGATCATGATAGCATGTGTTTGTGATTTCTGCATAGATGGAAATTATGATTCGTGTTTAGGATAGAGATATTCCTTTACGCCATATGTAATCTAATAGAGAACTTGTGATTAAATCCTTTTTAATTGTAATTCACATAGCAATATAGTGGATTAGTTAATTAGGGTGTCTTGCTTAATTCTATCATCTGTGGATTTGAGTGAGTATGGTATGATCCATCGAGAGGTGGTTATATTTACTTTCGTGTTCTTGATTAACAATTCAGAATAGAGAGAATAATTGATGAGAAGTATGTTACTTAGATGAAGCAATAAGTGAAGTTGTGATCTTAAATCTTCGTAATCTTAATTTAACTAGTGGTAATTAGTGGTAGTTAGAAGTAGTTTAATTATATATTGAAATTCATTCATTTAAATAAGATTGAGTTGGTTACGGGTTAGTACTTGGTGATTCTTATTAAATAATTCCTCGTGGGAATGACACTTTACTTTCACTTTATTACTTGTTGACCACGTATACTTGCGTGTTGTGCGTAACTAGATTTTACCCAACAGAAAGGAGCAGTGCCAAGCCATCACCCTAAGGTCTGGGAGGCAGACTTCAGACTTGGAGGCTTGCGCGGCCGCGCCCCAGGAAGGCCAAAACCTGGCGCGGGCACGCCAGGATGCAGATAACCCTGAGACAGTGTTGGTTGATGGAAATGATGGAGGAAATATTGTTGCGGCAGATAAGGAGGAAACCACTGAGAAAATCATAACCAAACCATCACCTGTGTACCCTACTGTTCCTTACCCACAGAGATTGCACAAGCAAAGGGACGACAGACAGTTCGCTAAGTTTTTAGAGGTGTTTAAGAAACTGCAGATAAACATACCCTTCGCAGAGGCATTAGAATAAATGCCAAGTTACGCGAAGTTCATGAATGGTATTCTGTCAAGGAAGAAACGATTAGAGGACTTTGAGACAGTGGCCTTAACAGAAGAGTGCAGTGCGGTATTACAGCGTAAATTACCTCCAAAGCTTAAGGACCCGGGCAGTTTCACAATACCTTGCTCCATTGGAAATTTATCTTTCAGCAAATGCCTCTGTGACTTAGGAGCTAGCATAAATTTGATGCCTCTGTTCGTATTCAATCAATTGGGATTGCCGGCTCCCAAGCCGACAAATGTATCACTACAACTTGCTGACAGATCCATCACGTATCCTAGGGGTATTGTTGAAGATATTTTGGTTAAAGTGGACAAATTTATCTTCCCAGCTGACTTCATCATCCTTGATTACGAAGAAGACAGAAATATCCCAATCATTCTTGGGAGACCTTTCCTTGCCACGGGGCGAACTCTTATAGATGTCCAGAAGGGAGAGTTAACAATGAGAGTGCATGATCAAGAAGTCACTTTCAACGTTTTTAAAGCTATGAAGTTTCCCACCGACGAGGAAGAGTGATTCCAGATTGATTTGATAGATAGGGTGATGAATAAAGGAGTTGGAAATCTGGTGGGTACTGAGCCTTTGGAGAGTGCTATATTGGGAGATTCAGATATTGAGGATACTGAAGTTGCTGAATACGTGCAAATTCTTGACACAGCACCAAAGATGAGAAAGTTTAAGATGCCTATCGAGCCACTAAAACTTACTGGGGAGACATCAAAATGATTCAAGCCTTCTCTTGAGATGCCTCCAGATCTTGATCTTAAACCTCTTCCAGATTATTTAAGGTATGCATTTTTAAGTGAATTTTCAAAGTTGCCTGTTATTATTTCTGCTGCACTAACATCTTGTCAGGAAGAACAACTGCTACGGGTACTACGAGAGTTTAAATCGGCAATTGGATGGACCATAGCAGATATAAAGGGGATCAGCCCAGCATTTTGTATGCATAAAATCCTGCTGGAAGATGATAGCAAACCATCAGTGGAGCAACAGCGCAGATTAAATCCTATTATGAAGGAAGTGGTTAAGAAGGAGATTTAAAGTGGTTAGATGCAGGGATTATCTATCCAATATCAAACAGCTCTTGGGTGAGCCCGGTGCAGTGTGTGCCGAAGAAAGGGGGTATGACCGTGGTATCCAATAAACATAACGAACTAATTCCTACCAGAACAGTGATGGGGTGGAGAGTCTGCATGGACTACCACAGACTAAATAAGGCTACCAGGAAAGATCATTTTCCCTTCCCGTTCATTGATCAGATGCTAGACAGGCTGGCCGGTCGTGAATATTACTACCTTCTGGATGGGTACTCAGGATACATTCAAATAATGATAGCCCTAGAAGATCAAGAAAAGACTACCTTTACTTGTCCATATGGTACATTTACGTTTAGAAAGATGTCTTTCGGTTTGTGCAATGCCCCGGCTACCTTTCAGAGGTGTATGATGGCCATTTTCTCAGATATGGTTGAGCAAAATGTTGAAGTCTTCATGGATGATTTTTCTATTTTTGGAGACTCCTTTGACCTATGTTTGGAGAATTTGGTGATGGTGTTAAAACGGTGTGTCGAGACGAATCTTGTACTGAATTGGGATAAGTGCCATTTTATGGTATAAGAGGGTATCATTTTGGGACATAAGGTTTCGAAGAAAGGATTAGAGGTGGACGGGGCTAAGTTGGAGACTATTGAGAACTTGCCTCCGTCTATTTCTGTAAAAGGTGTTCGTAGCTTCTTGGGACATGCAGGCTTCTATCGTCGGTTTATAAAGGACTTCTCGAAGATTACAAAGCCACTTTGCAGTTTGTTAGAAAAAGATGTCCTCTTTAAATTTGATGAGGAATGCCTGACTGCATTCGAGCACTTGAAGAAGAAGTTAACTACGGCACCGAATTGGAACCTTCCTTTTGAGCTAATGTGTGATGCCAGCGATTTTGCTGTGGGAGCTGTATTGGGTCAGCGAAGGGACAAGGTCTTTCATGTTATATACTATGCTAGCAAGACCCTTACTGATGCCCAGTTGAACTACACTACTACAGAAAAAGAGCTTTTGGCGGTGGTGTACGCATTCAACAAATTTCGTGCTTATTTGATTGGGACTAGAGTGATTGTGTACACCGACCATGCAGCGATCCGATATTTGATAGCAAAGAAAGATACCAAACCCCGTCTGATCAGGTGGATCCTTCTTTTGCAAGAATTTGATCTAGAAATCAAGGATAGAAAAGGGACTAAGAACCAAGTAGCTGACCACTTGTCACGATTGGAAAATACGGGAAGCGATGCAAATGACAAGGTGATGATAAATGAATCCTTCCCAGATGAGCAACTGTTTTGTGGTGAAAGGTGAAGTGCCATGGTTCGCAGATTTAAACTTCCTAGTGGGAAATATCATTCCTTTTGACTTGATTAGGCATCAAAAGAAGAAGTTTCTGCATGATGTGAAATGGGTATTTGGGATGAACCGTACTTGTTCAAGTAGTGTGATGATCAGATGATTAGAAGGAGCATTCCATTTAGCGAGACGGAGAGTGTGCTGCAGAATGGCCACGCATCTTTGTATGGAAGCCATTATGGAGGTGAAAGGACAGCGGCAAAGGTTTTGCAAGCAGGTTTTTATTGGCCAACTATCTTTAAGGCAGCTTACAGCTTTGTTCAAAGATGTGATAGATATCAGAGGGTAGGAAATATATCAAAGAGAAATGAAATGCCCCTGAGTACAATCCTCGAGGTAGACATCTTCGATGTCTGGGGGATAGACTTTATGGGGCCGTTTGTTTCATCATGTGGGAACTGGTACATCATTCTAGCAGTCGATTATGTATCTAAATGGGTGGAAGTGGCAGCTCCACCGACGAATGATGCTAGGGTGGTTCTGAGGTTTCTACAAAAGAGCATTTTCACGAGGTTTGGAACTCCCAGGGCTATCATTAGCGACGAGGGCACCCACTTTTGCAATCGCCAGTTTACAGCTTTGTTAGCTAAGTATAGGGTAAATCATCAAGTAGCTACAGCTTATCATCCCCAAACCAATGGCCAAGCTGAAGTGTCAAATCGTGAGGTAAAGAGAATACTGGAAAAGATTGTGAACCCCACGAGGAAAGATTGGTCACTAAAGTTGGATGATGCAGTATGGGCTTACAGGACTGCCTATAAAACACCACTGGGAATGTCGCCGTTTCAGCTTGTGTATGGAAAGGCTTGTCACCTTCCTCTGGAGCTTGAGCATAGAGCCTATTGGGCAATCCATAAGTTGAACTTTGACTTAAAGGCTGCAGGGGAGAAACGTCTATTCCAACTCAATGAATTGGACGAATTTCGATTGCAGGCATATGAAAATTCCAAATTGTACAAGGAAAAGGTGAAAAGGTGGCATGATCGCAAGATCATGGAAAGAACATTCGAGCCAGGGCAAGCAGTGCTATTATTCAACTCCAGACTTAGACTCTTCCCAAGAAAGCTCAACTCAAGGTGGTCAGGGCCTTTTACTATCAAGACTGTATATCCACACGGTGCAATAGAGATTTTCGATAAGGACCCAGATAGCCCCTTCAAAGTCAATGGCTATGGTGGAGAGGTTTCCAGACAGGAGGTCGCCTCAATCCTTTCAACAACTTGATCGAATCCGATAGAGTCTAGCTTATGGACTATAAACAAGCGCTAGATGGGAGCCACCCCATCATCTCTATCTCTTCCTCTTGTTAATTCTTTCATTGCTTTTCTATACATTTCTCTCCCCTGTTTAATTCTGGTGACTTATCTCTTCAATCTCTCTTTCCCCGTTTAATTCTAAGCATGTGGAAAAGGTTTACCTATTTTTGAACATTGTAGGGGTTAGAATGCTCATCGCCTACATTTTTGAACTTTAGGCATGTAGCATGAAATTTTTGGGAGTAGATACGCTCTGTACATACCTGTATGGGATTTACATGATTCATTGCATACTTTATTGTAATTAGCCATAGTTGCACAGAATTTTGGAGCTGGAAGCTCTTTGAACATATTTTGGACATGTTAGTATTCTGCATAGAAACCTAGAGCAAATTTTTTTGGGAAATTACATAGAAACAATTCATATATAGCATTGCTAAGGAATAGAAATTCATTCATCTTACTCATGCACATTGGATACGGGAATCAAGCAATATTTAACTGTGGTTGCTTTATGGGTAGGTGCGATAATGGGTCCAGTCGCTTCTTATATCTTCACTAAGTTGCTGCAGAATAGGAGCAGAATGAAAATTTTTTTTGGCCAGATTAAGGGGTGGCGCGCCCGCGCCAACTTCAGGGTGTTAACAGGCGCGCCCGCGCCAACATTCAGCAAGCCAGAGTACAGCCCTGACCCGCGCGGTGGTGCAGCTCTCCCTGTTTAACCCGGCGCGCCCGCGCCCAAAGCCTTTCGGCAGTTTCAATTTAAAACAGCAGTTCCAATCTTTCAAGCCCTTTTACACCTTATAACTTATAATCCCCCCCCCTCCACTATCATATCATACGACTTCTCAGTTATATTCCCCTCCCTCTCCACACCCTAATTCCTGTTCCCATTACTCAATCATCTCTATCCCCTGTCCGATTTTCATCCACTTGTCATCAACCAAGTGAGGGTTTTGGTAGTGTTGCAGAGATTTCCATCACCAGTTGGGGGAAGTTTCACCAAGTAAGGGTTTGTTCTTCACAGTGGGTACATAGGGTTTGTGGAAGTAGTAGCCGCCATACAAGTTTGGGGGTTTTGTTCTTCAGTATTCTTCATCAAGGGTTCTAGCCAAGTTCTGAACAATTTGCCATGGGTCCAAAAAGATCACGCACCGCCGCTTCCTCTTCGGCTGCTTCGCCCGATCGCAGTGGCTCTGATGACGACATCCCCATCGATTTGACCAATTTCATTAGCATCGAAGCCCAAATAACATACTATAGGATCGCGGCTAAGTCAGTGGTTAAGGAAAGAGGATTAAAGCCGACAAAGGAGGACGGAGGCATGAGGGCTATGATTCATGAAATGGGCTGGCAAGGTGTTTGTGCCAGGCCACCACTGGTGCCGTTGGCGTTGGTCCGTGAATTCTACGCGAATGCAAGCATCACGAAAAGCGGCCGATCCTTTGTTAGAGGCCAAACAGTCGATTACCGCCCAGCTACAATTCGGGAGGTTCTGAGTCTGCCATCAGTGCCGGCAGAGCAAGTAAATTGGGTCGAGGCTGAAAGATTCGAGACTGATTTGGATCAGGTGATTCGGGACTTATGTGCGCCTGGCACAGTGTGGAAGATCAAAAAGGACACCACTGATGAATATACCACCTTTCCCACCTCTGGACTGAACCGCTATGCTAAGGCGTGGAACTTATTCCTTTGTGCCAATCTGATGCCATCCACTCATCAACATGAAGTTACTGCCAAGCGAGCCATCATCTTATGGGGCATTATCACGGGCAAATACATTAACGTGGGTAATTTTATTAATTAGAACATGCTACGCTTTATGAAAGGAAGTACCACAGGCGTTATCCCGCACGCATCCATTGTAGCCCATCTTTGTGCGGAGGCAGGGCTTGAATGGCCCGATGAGCAGATTCAGATGCCTAATGGGGATGTCACTCATAACACAATCAAGCATTTTCAGGATTGGGCAGGGGGCACAATACATCCGAGGGGAAAAGGATTTATTATATCAGCTCCTCCTCCAGTCCCACCCCCACAGCCGCAGCTAGACGAGAAAGCAGCCCTTCCTCCAGCAGATCATGGTCGCCAAATGCGGCGTATTGAGAGGAAGATCGACGCCCTGCACATAAATTTTATTGGGTTCGCTGATGGGTTGACGAGTGCACTTGTCGAGGCCTTTGCACATCAGGGCACCATGCTAGAGTGGCCCGTGTTTACTTCCGAGATGCCATACCCTCTGCCAGATACACCACCCGAGGAGGGTGGCCATGCCGAGCAGTAGGGGAGTTTTCTAGCCCTTTGCCTTCAATGGGGACATTAAATATTTCGAGTTTGGGGGTATTGGGTGTAGTTAGGTAGTTTATTGCATATAGTTAAATGTCTGTATCTAGTTTTTATTGCTTTTAGCTAATTTTCTTTGTGATTGCATGTAATTGTTCATATAAGTTGTATATAGTAGTTGCATTGCATTCCTGTATAGTTTTAGTTAAATGTTGCATAAGATTTTTCAGTTTTTAGTTTATTTATTTCAATTTGTTGCATTAGTAAGTGTTTAATTGCATTGCATTGCATAATCCCTTGTTTTAGTCTATTGAATTCCGATCTGGCCAGTGATGACATCGAGATATGGTAGATTATTGAGCTCTGTTAGTAGTTTAGGCTTAGTTATATTTTATACATGATGTAATCTAAATCTGTTGCTTAGATGTTACCGGATAGTTCAGTGTGTCTTTTGTTGCTTGTTGGCTACATTAATACATGCTTGTCTTCTAAGAGGAAAAATTTTGTTTTTAATTGCTAGAATGGTGTAATAAAAGCAATAATGACCTTAACAACGCTAGAATACAAGTCTGAAGAAAAACTTTGGGTATGCATGCTGTAAAGAGAGATGGAGCGTAAGACGCACTCTCCTTAGAAAAAGAAAAAGAAAAAGAAAAAGAAAAGAAAACAAATCGAGAAAAAGAATGCAAAAATAGAACAAACGCCTTGGCTAGTGAAGTCTTGTGGCCTTTGATACTCTAGCAAGTACGTCCTAGGGGATTGTCTCTGCACCCAGCGCCCTAAGGCCGTCTGGTCTGGGAGTCGTTGGTTGAAAGCTCATTAAATGGGTATCATTAAAAAGCCTAAGAAGGCCTAGCATTGCACAGTCGGGTGAATAAAAGCATAATAAGCCCTTGTTGTGCTTTAGCTTGTATCTTTGTGTTGGTTTGGTCATTGTTTGGTCTTCATAAGAAATTCTTAGCTTAAAACCTAAATTTTTCCTTCCTTAGAAGTATAGCATGTGAAATCTTTACTTTTATGAAGCTTGTTCATGACATTGCACTCATACACTGCGTCTGAGTAACAGGTTGTGATTTGCAGATTGTATATCTATATAACTGTAGCTTGAGCCGATGCATTGATCATTGCTCTTATTATCTCTCTGAGGCGAATCTGATTGGAATTCATATGATGGCTGTTACTTTGGGATGCATTTTTATGTAGTTAATTTCATACCATGTAGTTGCATTTGTGTTTTTGCTTGAGGGCAAACAATAGTTCAAGTTTGGGGGTATTTGATAAGTAGGTTTAATACCTACTTATTGGATGTCAACTTACTCTGATTATGGCTTAAACTCAAGTACTTTAGTGTCTTTTAATGCGTTTATCTTTGTTTTGCATGTTATAGGTAGGAAACTCCAAAAGGCAGGAAACGACATGATATGGCATGAAAATGAGCATATAGTATGAACTCGGCAACAAGGCTGGTGGATTGGCATAGAGATGGACAAAGTGGCATGGTATGGGCAAAAGCAGGCTTGTGGAGTTGGTGGAGAACCTATGTGAAGCAGATGGGGGCTTGGCATGAAGATGGTTTGAGGTGAGGAACATATGATGATGGCCTTAATGTAGCATTGTGAAGGAGCAAGAAGCAACTAAGAAAGGAGCAAAGGATTGTGCAAGAAAGCAAGCACCATAAAGTCAAGCTGCAGCAAGAAGTAGCACGCGCGGCCGCGCCCAGAACACATAGGAAGCCGGCGCGCCCGCGTCGGTTGGCAGGCCAGAGGGGCATTTTCTGGGCAATGGCGCGCCCGCGCCAGAGAAGCATAGTGAGGTCGCGCGGCTGCGCCGGGGCTTGACTGAAGAGTTGACCTTTTATTTTGTTTGCTCGACTGAATGTAGTAATTATAAGGCTTGGGTTTGCTTTTGATTAGATATCACTTAGCATTTATTAGACTTATCATATAAACTTTCAAGTTTGGGTTCCTATATTCTAGGGTTAGAGAGTGTGAAGGTTTTAGAGGCTTCTCTTCTTCTTCCTTCTTGCTCTAGTAGTATTACATTTCTAGGGTTCATCTTGGAACTCATTTGTGGTCCAGACTTGAGTTTGTTATCTTCTATTGAAAGGGGGAAACCACAAGATTTGCACTTTCTTTCTTTATTTTCTCTCATTTCATAGTTGCTCAATGCTTGGTTTGAATCCCATAATGGTTGGATGTTCAGTGATGAACTAACTTCCATTATGGGATTCTAATAGATTCTATTTGCTAAATCTAGGGTTTATGTCTCTTTGATATATATGGATGATAATATATGGTTTGCCTAACATGGTTGCTTATATGCCTAGATGCTTTATCAACATCTAACCTAATAGTTTATATGAACTTGAAACAATGAAGTGTAAACTTAGATTTTTCCATGTTAGCATACGTTTGTGAAACTTGCACTGGCTAAATTTTATGATTCGCTAGCCGGATAGAAATATACCGTATGGCCGTATGTAGTCTAATGGGAGCTTGTGCGTAAATTGGTTTAGCTTGTAAATCACATAGAAATATAGTGGTTTGGGCTTTACTGACGTTCATGTGGTTTCTATCTTAATTGTGGACATTATATGACTTGGACTTGGTGTATTGAAAGATATCCAAGTCTCACATTCGTGCTCCCGACTAGAATTCTTATATGATTATCCGTGTATGATTTGAGGTGTGGTTTACCTAGATGATGCTTTAGATGAAGTTAGGATCCCATATCCCTCTAATTTGAGCCCCTCGTTTATTAATTGGTTAAGTTTAGTTTAAATTTAGTATAATTATTTGAAGAACATTGTGACAACCGTTTAAGCAGATAAAGATAATTAATGGACTGTTGCATACTAGATTAGGCCTGACTCCATTTTCTGTGGGATGATCTCGACTTACCGAGTTATTACTTGCCGACCGTGTACACTTGCACTTGTTTTTGTGTCCGTTTTTGTTAGCACGTAAATGGCGCAACAATAATAGAAAGTTCTTCAGGGAATGATGAAAGTTATTTTCTCCCTGTCTTCTTCAGCAACCATAATTTGATGGAAACTAGCGAAGCAATCCATGAAGGAATATATGACGTACTGCGCCGTGTTGTCTATCAAGATGTGGATGAAAGGTACCGTGAAATTATCCTTTAGGCATGCTTCGTTCAAATCTCGGTATTCCGCGCATACTCGTACTTTCCCTCTGGGCGTAGCCACGGAAACTATATTTGACAGCCACTCCGGGTATGTTGATACCATGATGATGCCGGCTTTGAATTGTTTAACAACTTCCTCTTTAACTTTCAGACTCCATTCAGATTTTAATCGCCTGAGCTTTTATTTGACTGGCTTGAATCCATCATTGATGGGCATTCGATGGATGACAATGTCAGTAGAAAAGATAATCATAACTTCATGTGACCATGCAAACACATCCTGGAACTGTGTTAGGAGTTCGATCAAATCGGTCTCTTGGTTCTGAGTGAGGTCTAGGCCTATTTGGATTTTTTTAAGGTTTTCGGAGGTTCCTATGTTGATAGTGGTGGTTTGGTCGAGGTTTGGGTTTGTCTTCGACCCATTCTTTGATCTCCTCGGGCACCTCATAGTCATCTTCCTCCTCTTGATCAACTTCCATTAAGTCGAAATTTAGTTTTACATCAAAGTTGTAGTCAATGTGACAGGTTGGCATCTCATCAGCGGTGACATACAAATCCAATTTTGGAGTCCTGAAAATAAAATGCTTTCACTTTAATATATACAACTGCTTAAATATACAAAGCATTTGGCAAAGCATGACAAAAGTTACTGCTATAGTTGTGCAATCAAAAATAAGTAGTATATGAAAGTATGTTGCAGGCAGATGGATTCTCTACCCCTTTACCCTTTTTGAATGAGGCAAAAGACACTGCTCTAGTTGTCCAGAGTTAGATCCTCATGAACAGGGAGGATCAAGGAATTGTGCTCGTCTGCCTCGTCTCGGATAATGACTGAGTCATCCTTCAAAATAGTGCCGGGGGTTTTCTTTGAACTGCATCCCTTCTCTTCCTTGATGCGAGGAATTTTAATCTAATCCTCATCGTCACTATCTGAGATATCATCATTCATTCCTTCATAGTGTATGAGAACCCGCATGTTAGCAAATGGGTCTCGTCCTTTGTATTGGAGCTTTTCTTTTCCTTTTTTGCTATCCCCCTCAGGTTTTGGGGTCTTTCTCTCACTTACCGGTATGATTAAAGGAAACAACATGGCTGATACAACAGCAAGGATCTACTTCATCGGCTTCACAAATCCAACATCAGTGAGGTTTGGCAATAGTATGGTGGAAGCATGAGCCTTATGATGCTTATGTGGGTTCCGACGGCTCATCCTGAATGAATAACCCAATCCGGCTCTCCCTGACTAGCTCGGGATTTGTATTGGACTCTTAATACCTTGCTGATTCTTTCCTAACCCTTCTCTAGGTTGGAAACCTAAAGATACCATCTCCTGGCCCACTATCATCACTTCGGGGGAGACTTTAGGCTTCAAGGCTGGTGCCCCAACTGGTAGGTAATGAGTATCTCTTACCTCCAATGCTTGAAAACTAGCAGGTTCAATCCCTGGATCCAGGCTGATCACTGGCATGTCTCCCAGTATGCAGACAGGGTATTCAGGTTCGGCATTCACCATGATTAGGTTGTCGTTGATAATGTATTTGAGTTGCTGATAGAGGGTGGATGGCACTTCCCCTTCCATATGGATCCATGGTCTTCCCAGAAACAAGTTATATCCGGTGGCACTGTTGAGCACTTGAAAAGACACATAGAAAGTGTGCGGACCAATATCCAGCGGAAGCTCTATTTCTCCCATAGCTTGTCAGCGAGATCCATCGAAAGCCCGGATGACCACATGACTGGTTTTGATCCGGTTTGGGTTGATCTTCATTCTCTCCAAGGTGTTGTAGGGACATATGTTTAGGGTTGAACCCCCATCTATCAGTACACCTACTATCACATACCTTGATGATATCACCGCTATGTGCAGTGACTTATGATGGCCCGTCCCTTCTGCGGGTATATCATCGTCAGTGAAAGATATCACATTGCTGTTAAAGATATGTTCTATCACGTGACGAAATTTCTCGGCATCCACTGTCTTCAGTAGATGGGCTTTTTCCAGTACTTTCACTAGAATGTTGCGTTGATCCACTGATGATAAGACCAGATCTAGGATGGACATTTGCTTGGGTGCATCTTTTAGGATTTGCACCACTTTGATTTCATTGCATCCCATTTTACTGAGGAACTCTTCAATTTTCTCTTTAGCCACCTTTTCTTTGGCCTTGATGACTGGTTTGATCACCCGCTGAGGCAGGTATAATGGATTGTCCTTTGGTACAATGGTAATGTTGTTGGAGGTGGAACCTTCATCATTCTTGTAGTTCCACGGGACTCTCTTCAGACTAATTACTAGATACTGGGGTCTGAATGGTAATATCAAAGGTTTGGGTGTCGCTAACTTTAAAGGATTTTGTATTTCTTGGGCCCCTTTCCCTTGTAGCATTAGGGGTGTGAGGGCTAGCTCCTTCTCACAGGAAATAACAGCAACAGTATCCTGATTCCATGTAGTCGGAATAAAGAGAGTTTCTTCATCAGGAAGGCCATAATCTTGATGAAAGTAGTATGCATACAAGCCAATCATGTATGATGATAAAGCATTTACTTTGGAGGCAATCTTATTTATTTATTAATAAAAATATTCATTTATTAAAGGCATTTAATTATCTACATGGTGCTGTTTTTATAATATGTAAATAACCCATAGTTTTAAGCAATGCTTTTAGAATCATGATGATGATCATGCCAATGAGATCTAAATTCTTAGAAAGCTCTAAAACTAAAATAGTTCCTAATCATGGGATTACTAAAAAGGGGATTAGTAAATCCGGATAGATTAGTACATATGTTGCTTGCTCATTAGATGAGGATGATTGATCTCATAATCATTTGTGTGGAGACACTAAAGCAAGTATGTAGGTGCTTATTGGAGAATAAGTTCACTGAACGTGACTCGCTATGGAATACCTAATGGAGTTGTACTCGCCTGTCAATAGGAATTCCTAATGTGATAGTAGTACAAGTGATCCTTGGACTTGAGATCATCATAGTATCTTGTATGTAATGAATTATACTTTGACTTATTCCTTAAAGCCCTTTAGGGTATATAAAAGGGTATGCTTGGGTATAATGAGTTACATATGGAGACAATGAATGATCAATAAAGAATCTACCACCTCTAGTAAAGGAGGAGATATGTCATATGTGATTCGTTAAATGACAACCCAGGAATCCTTGGCCAAGGTAAAATGAAATTAGAAAGGAGTTTCTAATTTACATTATTTGGAGTTGTGCATTTTCTAATCGAAATACATATAATTAAATAAAATAAGACTTGACAGTAAATTCATGTCTTATATTTAATTGGGACATTGTATGGTGGAAGGATTGAATTGTATGGTAACTATTTACTCACAGGTTCTTTTATGATTAATGTTGAAATCTATATTATCTGGAAAGTCGTTGATCGCTAGGGAGGCTTATCCCTATTGTAGAATAAATATTATTTATTTAAATAGATTATTAGTTTAATTTATTTATTTAAATAATATTAGAATTGTTCTAATTGATTTATTCACAACCGGTTTAATATGGAGAACCTAAAGGGTCACACCATAAAAGGAAGAATAATTATTTAAGAAGGTAATGGCATAATCGTAATAATGCATTAAGTGAAATTAATTTAATCTATGGTGATAGAATAAATTAAATAACTTAATATTTAATATTTAATATTTTAGAAATATTAAATATAAATTAATAAGAGGAGTCTTATTAATATTATTATAATTATTATTATTTTAATTTCTAAAGGAGTTTAGTAATTAATTTAATATTAGTACTCTCATTTATTCCTAATAAGATTAGGAGACATATTAATTAAATGAATTTAATTAATTATTTCCCATGTGGTGGGAAGCCTAAAATAATTAAAGGAGTTTAATTAATTAAAAGAAATCCCATGTCTAATAGGATTAGAAGGGTTGATCAATATCTATATAAGAGGATTCTTATAATAGATATTACTTAATGCAATTTCAATTGTTGGAGAGTACTCCTTTTCTATAGTGGATAGAAAACTAAGCCAATCACCCTCCTTCTTGATAATTCATCTTCCTTGGTGGATCACCTCTAGAGGCCAAACACTTGGGTGGCTAACGTTGATCAAAGGAAGGAATCTAACCCGGAAATTCAAAGAGATCACGAAGAACAAGGAGTTGAACTAGTACCTGTGGAAGCTTCGTTCTACAAGGGTATGATTCCATAACTTCTTATTTATCGTTTTAAATTAATAATTTGCATAAAGGATGATCCGGGTAGTGGTTTTGTAGAAATTTTTTAAACTCTGATATACCATGCTTCCGCTAATTTTTGCAATTTGATTGCGTCACGATTTCGTACAAACCCAACAGTGGCATCAGAGCCAAACTTTTATGCAATTATTAATTTATTTTTGATTTCATATACATATGGGTATATATTTAAAATAATTTATTGGGCATAATTTTATTGTATAAAATTATTATTTTTTAAGAAAAAAAAATGACGTTTTTTTTTTTTTTTTTTTTTTTTTTTGGGACGAATCACAGTTTTTTTTTTTGGGGTGCTAATCTTGAATTCTGCAAAGAAAATGTGTTGTCTCTTTCTTACTCCAAAAAGAATGTGACCCATCAGGAAAGGACTCTTTTAATAAACCTGCAGGACTCTTTTAATAAAAGAAGGTGACTTCTTTTTAAAAAAATAAATATGATATATTTATATATTATATTCTAAATAATTTTATAATTAAAATAAAGAGTTTATTTTAATCTTGAAATTGGATTTCATGCAATTTAAAATTGCCCATTAAATGATACTCATATATATATGGAATGTTTTAATTCATGAGATGAATATTTATTTATTGATATATATGGTGATATGTATGATAATAAATGGGGATTGATTATGGACTATTTGACCAATGTGATTGGATTTTATTTTAGTTGAATGCTTGAATGAATGAGTTTTATTAAATGGTCTGTGTACCTCGTCTTCTCTAATTTTTTTTCTTGATGTAAAATTCTATCTCCCTCCTATGTACTTCCCCTTGACTGCTGATCAAGATTTCTATTTAAATTAAATAGTTTAATGTAATAGAAATAGATAGAATTATCTTGAAGAAATTGGAGACCAAGGAGCAAGGAGCGCGTGAAGACCTGTTTGTATGGAGCCCGGGTTTAAATGTAATAGTTATATTTAAATTTAAATTCTTGCACTCCTAGGTTTGACCTTTTGGTTCACTTGGTGGCTCTAGTGAACCAAACTAGAATAAAAGTCCATAATCAATCCGGGTAGAATATAATATTCTATATTGCATGCTAAATATTATATATATTATATTTTATGCAAACATTCTTCGCATGTTTAATAAAATGACGCGTATTTTATATATATATGTGCATGCGCGCTAAACAAGATGAGACAAATAATAACAAATCCCTCAAAGAAATAATATTAAGTCCGAAGCGTTCAAATAATATTTGGAATATCGAACGTCGCCTTCTAGCATGATAAATTAATAGAGTACTAAATATTTAATATGAGCTTGTTGTGCTATCCACAAGGTGAGTATTGCGTATTTAAGATGTTAATTAATCACATTTGATGCTTATCAAGAAAATTGAACGATCTAGTCTTGTTGTGCTATCCACAAGGACGAACATTTTTCTTTTTTGAATTTATGGAAGTGCTAGGCTGGACTTAACTTAAATCATTTTAGTTCGGATGTGCACACACTTGACCATTATGATTTAAGAGGCAAAATAAAAGGAGTTATATAGTGATGTAATTGACAAGAGTTGTCTACCTATTTATTTGTATATCGCTTGTTGTGCTATCCACAAGGTTATATACATTTGAAATGGGATCCTTATTCTCACTAGCAAATCTTTAATTAGATGTTGCCGAACTATATAAGTGAGGGTAATATAGTTTGATAAAAATAGTGGGAGATACCAATTTAAAATAAAGACCTAAATTTATTTTGGTATGCAAAATTAATAAAATGAATGTTTGCTAAAATACTGTTTTTCACATGCAGAATTTTAAAAATGTCAAAATCACTAATTTCACTGCGAAGCATACTTGATGCTAATAAGCTTACCGGGCCGAATTATACGGACTGGCTAAGAAATCTGAGAATAGTTCTCACTGCTGAAAGATTTCTTATGTCCTAAACTCACCTGTCCCTAGAACTGTTCTAGAAACAGCCTCTGAGGAAGAGATTGCCACCATTGTAAAGTGGCAAGATGATGCATCTGTGGCTCAATGCATCATGCTCGCATCTATGAATAACGAGCTTCAGCGTCAGCACGAAAACATGGATGCTCCTACTATGTTGATTCACCTCAAGGAGTTGTATGGTGAACAAAGTAGGACTGCTAGATATGAGATATCTAAGGAGCTCTTCCGATCTCGGATGACCAAGGGCAAAGTGAACATAAAGGAACAAAAGAAATCTGATCTAACTAGCAAAGGAATGTGCTTCCATTGCAACGAGACGGGTCATTGGAAGAGGAACTGCAAGAAGTTTCTGGCAAAGAAGAAGCTTGGAGAAGCTTCGACTTCTAATCAAGGTTTGTTCATGATTGAAATTAATTTTTCAGAAAGTCAAAATTCTACTTGGGTATTGGATACCGGTTGTGGTTCTCACATATGTAATAATGTGAAGGGACTGGTCAGAAGTAGAAAGCTGAACAATGATGAGGTGATCCTACGAGTGGGGAATGGAGCAAAGGTTGATGCATTAGCTGTAGGAACTTATTATTTAGCAATGCCTTCGGGCAAGTCCATTTATCTTAATAATTGTTATTATGTTCCGAATATTATTAAAAACATTATTTCAATTTCTGTATTGGATATGGAAGGATTTAACGTTGTTATAAATAACAATAGTTGTTCTATTTATAAAGACGATGTTTTATATGGTGTTGGAAATTTGCGAAATGGACTTTATACACTTGACTTACAAGAAAATATTTTTCAAATTGAACAAACTAAGAAAAGGAAAAGAGATGATATTAATTATACCTACATGTGGCACTGTAGACTCGGTCATATCAATGAAACAAGATTATCCAAGTTCCATAAAGATGGGCTCTTTGAGTTATCTGATTATGAATCATATCCAACTTGTGAATCTTGTCTCATGGGTAAAATGACTAAATCTCCTTTTAGTGAAAAAGGAGAAAGAGTTACAGAGTTGTTGGCATTGATTCACACAGACGTTTGTGGACCTATACAACAAGTGCACGGGGTGGGTATTCTTATTTTATTACTTTCACTGATGATCACTCAAGATTTGGATATGTGTATTTAATGAAATACAAGTCAGAATCATTTGAAAAGTTCAAAGAGTTTAGAAGTGAAGTAGAGAAACAAACGGGCAAGAGTATAAAGATACTTCGATCAGATTGAGGTGGAGAATACTTAAGCGGTGAGTTTCTCAATTATCTCAAAGAAAATGGTATAATCTCATAATGGACTCCTCTAGGTACACCACAGTTAAATGGAGTATCTGAAAGGAGAAATCAAACACTGTTGGACATGGTTCGATCTATGATGAGTTTTACCGACCTTCCAATTTCCTTATGGGGATATGCCCTAGAAACGGCTACATACCTACTTAACAAGGTACCTACCAAATCCGCCCCAAAAACTCCATATGAGATATGGAAGGGGAGGAAACCAAAACTTAAGCATGTTAAGACTTGGGGTTGTCCAGCTTATGTCAAAAAGTTTGAAAACGATAAGCTACAGACTAAATCCGATAAGTGTAGATTTGTGGGATACCCTAAAGAAACTTTAGGGTATTATTTCTATCATCCAACTGATAAAAAGGTGTTTGTTGCGAAACATACTGCCTTCTTGGAAAAGGATTTTATCCATGAAGGGGTCAGTGGGAGTAAGATATATCTTGAAGAAGTTCAAGACCCACAAATTACCACGGATCAAAGTCAGGTACTTGACAAAGTAGAAGAACCTACTATACCACACCTTGTTCGTAAATCTGGAAGAGTACCGAAGATACCTGAGAGATATAGATTCGTTATAGAGGATAACGATGAGGTACACATCATGAATGATGATGATCCATTGAATTACGAACAGGCTATGAGTAATAAAGACTCAGGGAAATGGCTTAAAGCTATGAAATTCGAAATGGACTCCATGTATGAAAACAAAGTATGGACTTTGATTTCACCACCTGAAGGCATTAAGCCTATTGGGTGTAAATGGGTCTTTAAAAGAAAGACTGGAGCGGACGGCAAGGTAGAGACCTATAAGGCCCGACTGGTTGCAAAAGGTTTCAAACAAAGACAAGGAGTTGACTATGATGAAACCTTCTCACCAGTAGCTATGCTCAAGTCCATTCGGATTTTTCTTGCGATTGCAGCTTATAACGACTATGAGATCTGGCAGATGGACGTGAAAACGGCCTTCCTCAATGGGAAACTTGAGGAGGATGTGTATATGACACAGCCAGAGGGATTTGTTTCAAAGGTTGGAACAAATCAAGTCTGTAAGCTGCAACGATCCATTTATGGATTGAAGCAAGCTTCTCGTAGATGGAACATTCGTTTTGATGAGACAATCAAAGAGTTTGATTTTGTCAAAAACGACGATGAACCATGTGTGAACAAGAAGGTTAGTGGGAGCGCAGTTTCATTCCTTGTATTATATGTTGATGATATATTACTGATAGGGAATGACATTCCTATGCTACAATCGATTAAAATATGGTTATCTAAACACTTCTCCATGAACGACTTGGGAGAAGCATCCTATATTTTGGGGATAAAGATCTATAGAGATAGATCTAAAAGGATGCTTGGTTTATCCCAAGGAACGTACATTGATCCAATGCTAAAGAGGTTTAGCATGGAAGATTCCAAAAGAGGTCTCATGCCGATGAGCCATGGAATACATCTCTCCAAGAAACAGGCCCCAAAGACACCTGAGGAGAGAGACCGTATGAGTAAGATTCCTTATGCTTCTGCAATAGGATCTATCATGTACGGTATGATATGTACTAGACCGGATGTTGCTCATGCACTTAGTGTAATGAGCAGATACCAGTCAAACCCTGGAGAAGAGCACTGGAAGGCAGTGAAGAATATCCAAAAGTACTTGAGAAGGACTAAAGATATTTTTCTTGTCTACGGTGGGTCTGAATTAAAACTCAAGGGATTCACAGACTCAAGTTTTCAAACAGACCAAGATGACAGTAAATCTGTTTCAGGGTATGTGTTTACCTTGAAAGATGGTGCAGTGAATTGAAAAGGTTCCAAACAACAAAAGGTTGTTGGTTTAGTGACAAAGACAAAGTATATAACTGTAAGTGAAGCTGCAAGTTGATGTTTTAGATGAAAAGTTCATTACAGAACTAGGAATAGGTCCTAAGTCTCATCTTGAATCTAAACATGTGTTGCGGCACTTTGATTAAAGAAATCATTGAAAGAGGAGAGTGTAGACTCTCAAGACAACATTGCAGATCCATTAACTAAAGCTTTAACACAACAGCAGTTTGATCGTCACTTAAAGAAGTTGGGTATGAGATACCATGGCGATTGGCTTTAGTGCAAGTGGGAGATTGAAAGTAGTATGCATACAAGCCAATCATGTATGATGATAAAGCATATACTTTGGAGGCAATCTTATTTATTTATTAATAAAAATATTCATTTATTAAAGGCATTTAATTATCTACATGGTGCTGTTTTTATAATATGTAAATAACCCATAGTTTTAAGCAATGCTTTTAGAATCATGATGATGATCATGCCAATGAGATCTAAATTCTTAGAAAGCTCTAAAACTAAAATAGTTCCTAATCATGGGATTACTAAAAAGGGGATTAGTAAATCCGGATAGATTAGTACATATGTTGCTTGCTCATTAGATGAGGATGATTGATCTCATAATCATTTGTGTGGAGACACTAAAGCAAGTATGTAGGTGCTTATTGGAGAATAAGTTCACTGAACGTGACTCGCTATGGAATACCTAATGGAGTTGTACTCGCCTGTCAATAGGAATTCCTAATGTGATAGTAGTACAAGTGATCCTTGGACTTGAGATCATCATAGTATCTTGTATGTAATGAATTATACTTTGACTTATTCCTTAAAGCCCTTTAGGGTATATAAAAGGGTATGCTTGGGTATAATGAGTTACATATGGAGACAATGAATGATCAATAAAGAATCTACCACCTCTAGTAAAGGAGGAGATATGTCATATGTGATTCGTTAAATGACAACCCAGGAATCCTTGGCCAAGGTAAAATGAAATTAGAAAGGAGTTTCTAATTTACATTATTTGGAGTTGTGCATTTTCTAATCGAAATACATATAATTAAATAAAATAAGACTTGACAGTAAATTCATGTCTTATATTTAATTGGGACATTGCATGGTGGAAGGATTGAATTGTATGGTAACTATTTACTCACAGGTTCTTTTATGATTAATGTTGAAATCTATATTATCTGGAAAGTCGTTGATCGCTAGGGAGGCTTATCCCTATTGTAGAATAAATATTATTTATTTAAATAGATTATTAGTTTAATTTATTTATTTAAATAAGATTAGAATTGTTCTAATTGATTTATTCACAACCGGTTTAATATGGAGAACCTAAAGGGTCACACCATAAAAGGAAGAATAATTATTTAAGAAGGTAATGGCATAATCGTAATAATGCATTAAGTGAAATTAATTTAATCTATGGTGATAGAATAAATTAAATAGCTTAATATTTATTATTTAATATTTTAGAAATATTAAATATAAATTAATAAGAGGAGTCTTATTAATATTATTATAATTATTATTATTTTAATTTCTAAAGGAGTTTAGTAATTAATTTAATATTAGTACTCTCATTTATTCTAATAAGATTAGGAGACAAATTAATTAAATGAATTTAATTAATTATTTCCCATGTGGTGGGAAGCCTAAATTAATTAAAGGAGTTTAATTAATTAAAAGAAATCCCATGTCTAATAGGATTAGAAGGGTTGACCAATATCTATATAAGAGGATTCTTATAATAGATATTACTTAATGCAATTTCAATTGTTGGAGAGTACTCCTTTTCTATAGTGGATAGAAAACTAAGCCAATCACCCTCCTTCTTGATAATTCATCTTCCTTGGTGGATCACCTCTAGAGGCCAAACACTTGGGTGGCTAACGTTGATCAAAGGAAGGAATCTAACCCAAAAATTCAAGGAGATCACGAAGAACAAGGAGTTGAACTAGTACCTGTGGAAGCTTCGTTCTACAAGGGTATGATTCCATAACTTCTTATTTATCGTTTTAAATTAATAATTTGCATAAAGGATGATCCGGGTAATGGTTTTGTAGAAATTATTTAAACTCTGATATACCATGCTTCCGCTAATTTTTGCAATTTGATTGCGTCACGATTTCGTACAAACCCAACACTTGACTCCCTCTTATCAGTTCACCACTTTCAATCATGTTCTGAATTAAATGACGAAGTTCCCAACAGTCCTCAGTATTATGGCGGGGTGCATTGGAGTGTTACTGGCAGATCCTGTCAGGTTTAAATTTTCTAGATTGAAGGTTCACTAGGGGTAATAAGTCTGTGACCATCCCCTCGTTGATTGTCATCTGGAAGATTTCCTTCATCTGCTGGTTTAGGTTTGTGAAATTCCTTTGGAAAGCGAATTCCCTATTAATCTGGAATTTCTCTTCCTTGGCCATCTTGTCGGCCCACGGTTCATGCTGATGAAAATGATAATGGTCCCTCATAGGAATGAGACTGATTTTTGGTGTGGAAGGATTTGCATCAGACAGGTTAGCCTGGTTTATCAGCTATCCGGTGATCTGATGTTGGTATACGACTAGCTCTGCTAATTGTCCAATTTATTCCTTGATAGACTTGATCTCCTGTTCTATCAGGAATCGCCTTTCTGAGACTTACCAACTATTTGGGCTGGATTGAGTTGATTCTCCGATGTATCGGAGGTATTTGGAGCCTTCTCCCTTTTGCGTGCTAATCATGTTGACACCCTCCTCTTTGTGCTAAGGGAGGGGATTATCCTGTACGTTTGGCTACTCAGGTTTGGTCACCACAATCTCTTCGTTGTCAATCAAATCTTAAATTCTGTTCTTGAGAGACCAACAGTCTTGTGTATCATGTCCCGGAGCTCTGGAATGATAAGCACACTTTTTTCTTGGGTCATAATTTCGTCCACCGGTATTGGTGGGTGGAAGGAGTTGGATGATCTTTTTCTGTGCTGTCAACGGTTTTAGCACATTCTCGAGTGAATCCCCTAACGGGGTCAATGTTCTCCAACGTCTGGCCTCCATAGAGTTCTGAAATGGAGGGTTAGAAGGTTGGGCTGGAGCTTGAAAAGGGGAATAGTTCCTCTTTTGAATAGGCATACTGTTCGACTCGCTCCTCTGATTCTATCCTTGTAATACTAAGGACACTTCTTCGTCTTTATTCTTGTGTGTCCTCCGGGGATTATTCCCATAACTCCCGGACTGAATATGTTCGGCAATGACTTCCAAGGCAGTCAGATCCTTTATCTTCCCAGATTTGAGCCCCATTTCTATCATTTCACCGTGTTTAATCATTTCTAAGAATAGCTTTCCTATGCCTTCTAGGACCCTTTCATAATATGGGGTTTCTTGAATGTCGATGAAGGTCATGACTATCTCGGACTTAGTCATAGGTGGAGTGACTTGTACTGCCATTCGTCTCCAACGTTGAGCATATTCTCTGAATGACTCAGTACTTTGTTTCTTGATTTTGGGTATTTTGTATCTGTCTGGAACCAGTTGAGACTGTAAACTGTATTATTAAGGAAGACATGTGCAAGCTTTTCCCAACTGTGAATTTTAGAGTTGTCCAAATGGGCATACAAGCCCTAGCCTCTCCAGTCAGACTTTTCTGGAATAACTACATTCAGAGTTTCTTTTCATCTGCATAGGATCCGAGCTCTCCAATGAACACCTTCAAGTGAGTGTAGGGGTCTCCCAATCCATCATATTTCTCAAAATCAGGGACTTAAAATTTTTCTGGATAACGAGCCCTGGGGAAAATATATAAGTCTGAATAATTGACACTGCCAAATGCCCCAGTCCCTTTGATGGACCGGATGGTTTCTTCCATCTGTTGCACTTTCTTCAGAATGTCATCAGCTTCCTATTTTTTGTTGAGGGTGGTGATTTCAAGGGTTTTGTTAGTTGTGTCATGGTTTTGTGTCTCAGGACCTTGAGTATCCTTTTTCCCTTTATCTTGACTGCCACCGGGTGTTCCTAGTTCTGCATGACCCTGTGCTTGCTTCCCTTTAAGAGCCTTACTTTGTTCTCTCAGGAAACTGGCCAATTCGGCTATCTGGTTCTTTAGTCCTTCAAACTCCTCTCTAGAGACAGGGGTGGATTCTAGCTGCGCACTAGAAGCCATGTCCGGAGATTGATTTAGCGCTTTCTTAGACTTAGATCTAGTGACAGCACCAATTTTTTACCTACTACAAACATAGGTGTGTCAATTTCCTGAGGTAGGTAGGGATAGGATGCATGCCATGATATGTTTTTTAATCTTATCATGCAAAAGCAAAACTAAGGTCAGTTGTTTTGATGACAGGATAACATAATAGGATGTACAAAACAGGGAATGTACATTTATATTATGATATTTACATTGTGCTATTTACATTGGAATTGAAAACTTGACATTGAATTGAAAGAAGAAGGCATGAAGAAGCTTCCCATCGGATTTGGTTGATCAGAGGCTGACCCATCTTAGGCTACTCTCGTGGCTTTTTCGGCATGAAGGTCCCTAGATCATTGCAATTTACTAGAGAGGAAATTAATCCGATTTTTCAACTAGAGCGGATCTGAGTGGTGCTTTTTCATGAGCCTCAAAGACTTAGCCGTCCTCGAAGAAATTACTCTGTCACCGACGGGTTTGCCTCCTGGTGGAGGAATCACACAACATCCATTCACATACATCGCGTCTCACCGTATGCATATGATGACATTGGTGCGAAGCAATAATATGAGTGCGAAACACTAATAAAGTAGGAAAGCATTCATTCATATTCATTCAATATAAAGACGCAGCATTTCAAGCATTCATTCAATGTAAAGATGCAGCATTTCACACATACGCAGATATGAAAGGGAAATTTGAGAAGATTTGAACGCGGCATAAGCCCTCTACTGTCCCCAGCAGAGTCGCCACCTGTCGATGTCGGTGGAAAAAATTAGGGTCGGGTCAAACCCGGATCTTTCTCTCTTCCTAATTTTTGTCTACCCTTATTCTTTTTACTTGTGAAAAAGGTTTTGAAGGGTTTTTTTTAGGAAAAGGCCAACATGTATCATGTCGACGATTTGAACATTTTACAGAGTCGCCAGTTGGTAGTTTTGAAATGGTTGTACCAACTCAACCGAGTTTATTTTGAAAGGAGGCCCAATTTGCTGGATACTGTCGAAACTTGATCTTTGAAATCGAAGTTTTGAGTTCGGGGGCTTAGTTAAGTGTGGGGAAAGTGTTAGGCACCCCACAACTCCCGTGTAAACATGGTACCGTATCTTTTCAATAATTCCCTTTTAAATCTGCAATGTGTGTGTGTGAATGCTGGAAGAAATTGGGCCTACGTTTGATTGATTTGAAAGTAGTGCTTTGCTTCGTTGAACCTATATACGTAGGGTTTGATTTGATTTGCAAAAGTCCTTTTTTAGGCAAGATATGTAAGTCATATTTTAAAAGGTGGTTATCAAACCCTTACCCTAACATAGGAATTGAAGCATGTTGATACTTCCATTTTTTATCTTTTCAGCCATTTGGCTCAATTTGAATGATGATTGTCGGGCTGCAAAGCATCCTCGACCACAAAATATATACAAGTGCCGGTCTTCTCATGGGCATAACAGCCATCGGAGTGACTCTAGCACGACAAGCCATTATTTCACTATGTTGAGACCTTAAACCCGGATAACCGTTTTAAGGTCTTTCGGATGTACATTTTTACAGAAAAACTAGCAGGGTACAGCTGTAAAGTGGAGTTTGTCCATCGTGGGAATCAGATTCAGATCAATTTGATCGTGAATCCTACGATTCCTAGGCTCACATAGGGAAGCCAATAAAAACTTGCACAGTTCAAACATGTACAAAAATATATATTTACATCCAGATGTCGCAAGAACCAAGGATTCATCAGAATCCTGGCTCACACATGGCTGAAGCGTCTCGTTCCCACTAGATAGCGATCTCAGGGCCGCGAGGTTGCTTTTATGACCAAAATTAGAAAAAATGCTAGATTTAAGTAAATCTCAGCCATTCTAGCTTCCCTATTCTGTCTGGACCTATTTTGAACAGTTTGAAAGTTAGAATTGGCGAGATTTAAAAAAATCTAGTTCGCCCGAAGAGATGTCAGCGCCGATTCATATCAAATGAATATTTACAGTAGCAATTTAATCATAATGAAAACAGGATATATATATATATATATAGTTATATATATACGAAAGCTATAAAGGGCGATGGGTTTTCACTCTGATGCCCGGACTGGAATGTAAATATATATATATATATATATATATATATATATATATATATATATATATTTATAAAAGCTGTAAAAAGCCATATAGTAATCCAGGCTGAACATAATGGAAATATATATATATATATATATATATATATATATATATATATATATATATATATATATATATATAAAAGCAATAAAGGGCGACGAAGTCAATCTTGTGCCCGGACTAGATTGGAAATATATATATATATATATATATATATATATATATATATATATATATATATATATATATAAAAGCTGTAAAAGAGCTATAGAATGATCCAGGCTTGACAAAATGGGAATATATATATATATATACATATATATATATATATATATATATATATATATACATATATAAAAGCTGTAAAAGAGTCACAGAATGATCAAGGCTCGGCAGAATTAAAAATATATATATATATATATATATATATATTTATATATATACAAAAGCTGTAAATGAGCCACGAAATTGTCCAGGCTCAGCAGAAAGTAAATATATATATTAAAAAACTGTAAAGGGTGACGACCATTCCATCCTTTTGCCCGGACAAGAATGTAAGTATATATATATATATATATATATATATATATATTTATAAAAGTAGTAAAAATGCCACAAAATGATCCAGGCCAAACTGGAATGTAAAATGTTAATATATACAGTTAGTATATATATATATTAAAGCCATAAAAAAGCCACGAAGTAGAAATCCAAGCCTAAATAAGTTAGAAAAACTCATATATATATATATATATATATAGTTATATATATATATATATATATATATATAAAGCAGTAGCTACCACAGATTTGATATCCGGGCTTGACACAATAGAAAAGTTAGTATCTATATATTTAAATATATACAAAAAATAGTCAACCAGGACTAGAAAGATAACCCAGTCCGATGAAGGGTGCATATATGTATGTATATTTACATATAAAAGCTGTTAAAAGTGACGGATCGTCAATCTGAGTTGTAAAAATGCCAGAAAATGCGTTTATGTACTAAAATGTACAAAAAGTAAGCAAAAACTAGGACGGAACTGGGTTCCGGGCATAATCAGAAAACAAAACTTAACGTGCAAGTGTGTAAATGCGCAAAGAAGTAGTATAAACTTTTTGATCATAAAAATACTCGCAATGGACTGCTACACGGGCTTTTTGCCACTTGGTAGGCTTCAAACGTCCGTTTTCACCGGTTAATTTTTGATATGTGGTAGTATATGAGTATACCTACATTTAAGAGTAATAAAATTTGGGTTTGGAGAACAAGTGTGGGGCTAAGAAATCAAACGTACAGAGGTTCAGAGCGTTTTTTAATTATCAAATGAGCTGGGGGTCCCGTTGCATCGAAGTACGTGCACTCCGAGCAACACGAGGTCAGATTTAAAACTTTCTAACTTTTGATTGGAGCGTCCGTTTGAGGCGTGCTATACCTTTTTGAAAAGCCCTCGCCTAGAGTGTCGCAATGATGTGGGAAAAACCTTTTTCGAGTCCAAAAAGACGTGTTCATAACCAGGTCTTTGATTCCTCGTAGTTTGTCCGTTTAACTGTCTTGCCCTGTTTCCACTCGGGATTATTGTTTTGGGTCGTTCTGACCTTTGTGGCATCAATTCAGCTTGAGTTTTACCGAATTGGTTTTTAAGTTGGTAAAATAATCGTTTTGCCCCTCCTGGGGTTGCCTTCAGTGCTGGCATGGCCTTCGGCTGATTTCCCGGGGTTGTCTCCAGGTTTGGATTCCAGCCAATTCTGTTTATCCTCAGGATTGTCTCTAAGGCTGACTTGGTCCTTCCATGTTTGTCTCTAGAGTTGTTGTGAGGCTTCGGGGTTGTCTCCGAAGTTGATTTGACCTCCCGGGATGAGACCGGGGATGACCTGCACCTCCCGGGATGAGATCGGGGCTGACCTGTACTTCTCGGGTTGAGATTGAGGCTGACCTGTACCTCCTGGGATGAGACCGGGGATGAACTGTACCTCCCGGGATGAGACCGGAGATGAACTGTACCTCCCGGGATGAGACCGGGGCTGACATGTATCTCCCGGGTTGAGACCGGGGCTGACCTGTACTTACCGGGTTGAGACCGGGGCTGACCTGTACTTCCCGGGTTGAGACAGGGGCTGACTTGTACTTCCCGGCTTGAGATCGGGGTTGACCTATACTTCCCAGGTTGAAATCGGGGCTGACCTGTACCTCCCGGGTTGAGACCGAGGCTGACCTATTTCTTTCGGGTTAAGATCGGGGCTGACCTGTACCTCTCGGGTTGAGACCGGGACTGACCTGTACCTCCCGAGTTGAGACCGTGGCTGACCTGTACCTCCCGGGTTGAGACCGAGGCTGACCTGTACTTTTCGGGTTGAGACCGAAGCTGACTTGTACTTCCCAGCTTGAGACCGGGGTTGACCTGACATCCCAGTATTGAGACCGGGGTTTAATTGACTGTCTTTCCTTTCTGCAGGGTTAGTAACAGGAGCACAAAATCTCGATTGTCTACAACAGAACTGAAGAAAATTTTGAGTGTCTACAATTATCATACATATCATCATATGCATCAATATAGTAAACATTAAGTATATATGTTGATATCATTTAATGGAAAATAAATTTTTTGCTAGACTCCAGTTTTTGAAACAAAAAAAAACTCCTTTTATTTCAATCAAAAACAAAATTAAAATAAATTCTTTTATTTTTAACAACTTGGAATCCAATTCCAATTCAAAATAAACACTTTTATTTTAATACAATTTTAATTTAGAAATAAACCTTTTCTTTAATTGAAATAATTTAAGAAAAATAAAATAAATTTCAAAGCCTGGTGTCTAGCGCAGACGCGCCTAGTTTGAAATAGGTAATGGTGCGGCCGCACTACACCTCGAAATTCGGATTCTGGCAGAAGGCGCGATCGCGCTCCAAGTTAGGCTTAGGGCTGCGCAGCCGCGCTGCATGGCAGATTCTGACAATGAAGTCTTTTGCCTAAAAAATCAGTTCTAAACCCATATCAATATACATATTGAATCAATTAAAAATAATTATTTGCATAACGAAGCTATGATACCACTGTAGGATTGCTAAAACGTAATTAAAACATTCAATCTAATTGAAATAACAGCAGAAGTATGCAAAATAGTAATTTAAAATTTTAACAATCACATGTGTAGCCTTATGTAAACATCATTAATTGAGGAAGGATAAAGATATAACTTTGAAGCGTGTCAACCTTTGATTAAGACCTCAAATTAAATCTTTGTACCTTCATGATCTCTCTAATCTCCGGATCACACGTTCATCACAAAATGTATGCAACACCCAATATATATCTACAAAGAGTAATTAATTGAAGAATTAATTTAGACTCAACTAGGTCTTGCATGGCTAATCCTAATTCTCACTTTTCTAACAATTTAGGATTTTGAGAATATCTGCTAGAGAGAAGCAAGATGCATGTTCATTAGTCTTTCCCACAATAAGACACCTCTAAATTTAAAGACTAACCATAATCCTTAACCCTTAAGGAATTGGGTTTTAATTGAATTCCCAATTTAATTAGGAAATAAATAAATAATAATAATAATAATAATAATAATAATAACAATAACAATAACAATAATAATAATAATATTAATAATAATAATAATAATAATAATAATAATAATAATAATAATAATAATAATAATAATAATAATAAGACTCCTCTTATTAATTTACATTATAGTATTTCTCCAAATATTTTATAAAAGTTCAATGACTTTTATTCTTTGAGAAAATAAGCTTCTTTGTAAGCAGATATGAATATGTGTTTTGATCAAATAATGCTTCTATGTAAGCAGATATGTAAATTTACGCACTGTTCATCAAAGTTTGACTTATACTCAATAAGTAAACACTTACTTTGTTATTTTGTGTCAAATATGTCTTTTGAATAAGCAAATAAGTAAGTTTTAGCTTTTACGCTCAAAATGCTTCTATGTAAGCAAATAAATGATTTTAATGCAATTTAATAAAGAATAATTTATTTTTTATAATAAAGAGTGTTTTTCTATGGATGAAAAAAAATTTGTTTCTTAGATATCTTCTAACAAGTATTGTATGAATGATTATATGTTTCAATACTTGTGTATAAAAGAATTAAATCAATTTAAGCAATAATTATCAAAGAATAATAATTTAATTAGTTAAGTACAACCTGATATAACAAATATGCTTGTTTAACTCAGATAATATATATTTGTATTTTATCTATTATGTGACAGATTATAAACAAAGTCACTTAGTACTATAAGGAATCGTGCGGTGTGAATCCTTCATTAAGAGGAATGTCTCTTGTAGCCTTGCGACGTCTAAGTATGACAATATTTATAATTTTCACAATTGATATTTATATAAATACTTTCAATAGATCACTACGATTTTCAAATCCGGTTCGGATAGTTTACTCTTGTTGGAGGAATATCACAGTGTTGTTTTAAACTATCAAGTGTCGTATCTATTTACGATATTTATATAAATAATATCAATAAAAAGTTACTTAAGACTATAAGGAATCGTACGGTTCGAATTCCTCTCCGTAGAGGTGTATCTCCGTAGCCTTGCGGCGTCAGATTAAGTAAATTTTTATTTGATAAATAGATGAAATATAGATATATAAAACTGTGTATAACAATATATATTTGTATATCTATAAATATAAAGCAAGTAAGAAAACATTCAACTAAGTTAACTCAAATGACTTATCTCAATTACTTGGACTAATTTCCTCTTCTCAAATAATCAGAACTTTTGTAAGAAGAGATATAAAGCTTTAGAGAGAGTATGTAGGCAAGGAGCGTAAGCTTTTATTTTCACTTGAATTGGTGAAAACCAAATGAATGAAAGACTCCCTATTTATAAAATTTTGAAGTTAGGGGCAAAAATGTAATTTTTGAAATTTGATTTTGAATGAAAGGTTGTGATTGCTTTAATTTAAAATGCATGGCTAGGATGAACTCGACTCATGCAGATTGCTAAATGGTAAGACCTCCAATTTTCGCCCGGACATTATTCTTCTTACTTAGCAATAAATGTTCTATTTAAAAAAATATCATTACTTCGGTCAAAGTGAACCAAAACATACTATGTCCCTAAACTCTTGTCACTTGCCCATTTATTATCCAAAATCAACTCTCCTATAATAAATTCGGTTAAAAAAAATTCTTATACACACAGTTTCATTTCATTTACGCACACACACATATGATTTCAATATATAAGAGTTATGTACATATACGGTTTAGGTATAATATATAATACTTATAAATATATGTTCATGCATGTAATAAAACATTTTTGCCCGAATTTGTTTTTGAAAAAAATAGGATCTCCTTGCCTTGGAAATATTTATATGAATTAATTTATTTAACACTTGATATTTAAATTATCAAGGTCAATAAAAATTAATTCAAATAAAATCAGAAAATAGTTTAGATAATATAATAACTTAAATAATTTACAAATTTATTTAATTACTTCATAATTGTTATCATCAAAATATATTTATAGAAAATGAGACCTATCAATCTCCCCCTTTTTGATGATGACAATTATATAAAAAATATTTTCTATTAAGAATTTTCCTTACTGTAAAGAAGCTCCCCCTCACATTATGAATATTTTAAGTCCACATCTCATAGCAGTTATAAACATCTCATAGCAGTTATAAATATCTCATAGCAGTTTATAACATCTCATAGCAGTTATAGAATAATATTTTCCTTTCTTTCTCCCCCTTTGTCATCATAAAAAATGATGGGGAAAGAGTTTTTCCTGCAGAAAAGGTTAGGCAAATAATCCTTCAAAAAAGAGTTAGTAATAAACATAGCATACATAAAAGCTAGATAACTTGTTTCTAGCAGCAATAGTAGTAGGAGGGGGGGGGGGGTTGCAGTATGTAGTTAGTTTACAATTATCCAAAATAGTTAGTAATATTACAATCACTGCAAAATAGTTAGTTAGATGTCGTCAAGATTATGGGGGGAGAAATTCTGAGCAATTTCTAGAAAATCTTCATCTGGATCACCTGAGAACAGTGGTGGTGGAGGATTAAGGGGTGCAACACTGAAGGTTGCAGGAAACTGGTAGGGATTCATGAGCAGTCGATTGTTCTCCATCATAAAACATACCATGGACTTAACAGTAAGCAAAGACATTTGCAATTTATCCAACTTTTCTATCATAGAATTTTGGTTTTCTAGAAAAAGGTGATGCATACTGTTAAGAGAGTCTATTTTGGTGACCATATTGATGTCAGATTCTATGACCTCAATATCAAAAGGCTTAAATACAATCAGGGATTGAGGTGGAAGATTTAGATGGGAGACAATGTTGCTAGTTGGAACTAGTTGAGACTGGTGTTGTGAGAGATCAATTTCTAGAAAAGTAAAGATGCGAGAAAGCAGCAACCCAAAACCCAGACAGTTATTGTGAAAACAGAACTCGAAAGAGGATAACAGAAAGTAGGCTAGATTGTATGGCATACATTTATTCAAAATACTTTTGATAAGTTCCAAGTCAAAAGGCAGCATTTTTCTATCTTCCCTAACTGGCATGAAATTATGTCTAAGGATCTTTCCCAAGAACTAACATTTAGTAGTAAGAAATGGTATACCAACTTTACAAGGATAATCAAATAATAAAGTAGGTACCATTTGATCAGTCACCATAGATAAATTATGTTTAAAGAGCATGCATTCTTCAACGAAAATACCAGATGGATGGAGATAAGAGTTGACTCTAGGTAACTCTAATCTTGAAGGATGAAGATGAAGTGCATTGACAAGGAAGAGTTCATCAATAATATAGGCTTGACCGTGTATGCAAGTGGTGATGCTAGTTAACAGTCCAGAAGAATCCTTAGAGAATTCCATCTGAGTATAAAACTCAGAAATAAGACCAGGATAAATAGATTTGTCAGAAAAAGTTACCAGACAATCCCACCCAATATTTTTGATCTTTTCAAGCAAATCTGGAAAACTGTGAAAAGTGATCACATTTCCTGGAGACAAGTTATGTCTCATGACTCTATATTTAGCTTGGGCAGATGCAGTGGTAAGACGAGGAACATCATGAGAAAAATGCAGTTCAGAATGCAATGGGAGTTTCTTACGTTTGGATGAAAACATTTTAGACATGATGAGCAGAGAAGCAGGAAATAAAGGTGAGAAAAAGAAGCTAAGTAAGGACTGGACATGTGAATGCACCATGTTGAAAATGAAACTTATATATATTGAAGAGATGTAAGGTTGTGCATCAAAGAACTTAGGCTATATGAAAAGCAGTCATGATTATGACTGAAGATAAGTAAAGAACGGCTGAGATGGAGTCTCGGTTTTGATCGAGTGGTGCATAATGGTGATCCGTGTGTCTCTCAATGGTTGAATCTGATTGGTCCACTTGTGAAGACGCGGATTAAAGCAGAGAACCAATGGATTTTCACTTAAATGAATGGTCCAGATCAGTTCTTGATATATGATTATATATATGAACCAAAAAAATGTTAAACATTTTTCTAAAAACATAAAACAAAAAACGTTATTAGATTTATATAAACATATATACTAATGTTTTGTTTTATAATATAATTTTACTATAAGAATAATATATATATATATATATATATATATAAACTAAAAGGACTAAATTGTTAAATATTATTTATTAGTAATTAACTTAAAAACATAATTAGTAATTAAAAATATAATTTTATAAAAACAAACACCTGCATATTATATATATATATATAGATGTATACAACAAATTAAGAGGAGAAATCTAGCATGCCTAATTCGATTCGTAATTTGCAAAATCTATCCGAACTCAGTGGTTTAGTAAATATATCAGCGATATTTAATTCAGTGTCAATATGTTCTAATTTAAAAATTCCGTTATTGACGTGATCACGTAAAAAATGATGCCTAATGTCTATATGTTTTGATCTAGCATGTAGAACGGTATTTTTACTAAGATTGATAGTACTTGTATTATCACATAGAATTGACACGGTCAAATTTCAAGTTATAGTCTGCAAGGGTTTGTTTCATCTACAGTATTTGTGCACAGCAATGTGCAGCAACAATATATTCGGCTTCAGTGGTTGAAATAGATACTTAGTTTTGTTTCTTGGAGAACAAAGAAACTAAACATCCTCCCAGAAACTGACATGTACCACTGGTACTTTTTTGGTCGACATGATGACTTATATAGTCAGAATCTGAGAAACATACAAGATTAAATAATTAACCTTTAGGATACCATAAACCTAATTCAGCTGTTCTTTTAAGATACCAAAAAATCCTTTTTACTTGTGACCAAGTGAGATTCTTTAGGATTTGCTTGAAATCTGGCACATTTACAAACACTAAATATAATGTCAGGTCTACTGGAAGTTATGTATAGTAAACTTCCAATCATTCCTCTGTATTTCTTTGAGTCAACAGTTTTTCCATTTTCATCAACAGTTAATTTATCAGTAGTTGACATAGGAGTATTAAAAGATTTTGCAGATTCTATGCCACATTTCTTGATAATTTCTTTACAATATTTAGATTGAGATATATGAATACCTTTTTCTCCTTGTTTGATCTACAGTCCGAGGAAGAAGTTTAATTCTCCCATCATACTCATATCAAATTCTTTACTGATGCTTTCAGAGAAATCATTGCACATAGTAATGTTTGTAGAACCAAAAATAATATCATCAACATATATTTGAATTACCAGAATATCATCATTCTTATTTGTAGTAAATAAAGTGGTATTAACAGTACCCCGTTTAAAACCATTATTTAGAAAAAATTTACTCAGTCATTCATACCATGCTCTTGGGGCCTGTTTTAAACCAAATAAATCTTTATGTAATTTATAGACATATTCAGGATGACTAAAATCTTCAAAACCAGGAGGTTGTTTAACATAGACTTCCTCTTCTATAACACTGTTCAAGAAAGGAGATTTGACATCCATTTGAAATAGCTTAAAATTTTTATGACATGCAAATGCTAATAACATACGAATAAATTCAATTCTAGCAAAAGGAGCATATGTTTCATCATAGTCAATACCTTCTAATTGATTATATCCTTGTCCAACTAATCTTGCCTTATTACATACAACAGTTCCACTTTCATTAAGTTTATTACGAAACACCCAACGAGTTTCAATAATTGAAACATCCTCGGGTTGTGGAACTAACTCCCATACTTTGTTTCTAGTGAATTGTTCAAGTTCATCTTGCATAGATATTATCCAATCTTCATCAATTAAGGCATCTTTTATATTTTTAGGTTCAATTTGAGACAGGAAAGATAAGTGACCAGCTAGATTATGTGGTTGTGATCTAGTGATAACCCCTTTATCAATATTTCCAATTACATATTCTATAGGATGATTTTTAATAACGTGAGACTCCTTGGGCAAATCATTTAACTGAGGGTTTGGATTTTCAAGAGGATTCCCATCAATAGGTGGAGATGTATTATCTAGTTTTGGTTCTTCCATATTTTTGAGAATATCTTCAATAACAACATCACTGTCAACTAACTCTTTATATTTTGGAGGAGGCTGTGTTTCATCAAAAGTTACATTCATTGATTCTTCCACAACTAGACTTCTTTTGTTAAACACTCTGTATGCTTTACTATTAAGTGATTATCCAAGAAATATTCCTTCGTCAGATTTGGGATCAAATTTCAATAAATGTCCTTTAGTATTTAAAATAAAACATTTGCTCCCAAAAACACGAAAATAGTTTATTTTTGGAGTTCTTTTATAATAAAGCTCATAGGGAGTTTTGAGCAAAATAGGTCTTAACAAAACTCTGTTTAAAATGTAACATGATGTTCCCACAGCTTCAGCCCAAAAATATTTTGGAAGACGATATTCAGTTAACATGGTATTAGCCATTTCTTGCAAAGATCGATTTTTCCTTTTAACTACACCATTTGACTGTGGTGTATAAGGAGCAGAGAAGTTATGACTTATACCGTTCTCATCACAGAACATAATAAAATTAGAATTGTCAAATTCTCTTCCGTGATCAGATCGAATATAGACAATAGAACTTCCCTGTTGATTCTGAATCTTTTTACACAGAGCAGAAACACAGTTAATAGTCTCATTTTTAAATTTAAGAAAATCAGCCCATGTAAATCATGAATAATCATCAACCAAAGCTAGAATATATACAGCACCACCCATGCTATATTTAGGAATAGGTCCGACAAGGTCCATATGTAACAATTCTAAGGGTCTAGAGGTTGACACCGTAAGTTTAGGTTTATGTGATGCATGAATTTGTTTTCCTAGTTCACAGGCTTCACATATGTGATCTTTTAAGAATTTTAATTTTGGAAGACCACGAACGTGTTCTTTAGAAGAAATGTTATTTATAAGTTTCATATTGATATGTCCTAGTCTACGATGCCATAACTAAGGATTCTCATTTGCAGATATAAGACAAATATTATGTAGATGAGAATATGTATCTAAGTTACAGGTATACAAATTTTGATATCTAGGACAAACTAAAATTAATTTACCAGTTTCATCAAATATCGAGTAATTATGTGTACTAAAGGATATTTTAAAACCACTATCACATAGTTGGGCTGATAGATAGAAGATTATACCTGAGTCAAGTGACTAATTGAACATTAGAGATAGTTATGTCGTTATTACCAACACTACCAAGTCCAATTATTTTACCTTTATTGTTATCTCTGAAATTTACTTCACTAGTGTCTATAGCTTGCAAATTTTTCAATTTTGATTTGTCACCAGTCATATGTCTTGAGCAACCGCTATCAAGATACCATTTGCTTTTATTCAGATCTGCTGCAAGACATACCTCAGATCTTGGTGATGAGTCATTGTCTGCCATTAAGCAAAGGTTTGCAATTTCTTCTTTTTGTTCGGCAGTTTCTTCTTCATCACTTAAATCCCATCCTTCTTCTACTACTAGAACTTTGTTGTTAACAAGTTTTGGACAATCCTTTTTGAAATGTCTAGGCTGATTGCATTCGAAACATGTCTTTGAATTCTCATTGGAATTGACATTTCTAAAATTATTGTTAGTTTTGAAATTTCCTCCTTGTGTCTTTGGCTTGAATATTTGTTTGTTTTTGAAGTTGGTGTTTGTCTTCATAAAGCCTTTGCCATATTTTCTTGCCTAGCTTTGAATTACTCTCTTGAGTTGTCTGGATAGTAGAGCAACTTCATTGTTGTCCAGACTTAGGAGTTCTTCATTTAGTTCTTCATCGTCGCTTTCTTGGTCTACTAGAAGGGCTTTAAAAATGATTCCTTTCTTTTTGAGATCCGTGTCTGATCCGGCTTTTTCAACTAGCATGTCGACTTCATGGGCACGAAGGTTTCCAATAAGATTATCCATAGGATATGTGGTTAGATCTTGAATTTCTTTGATTGCTGTAACCTTCATTTTCCAGATGGATGGAAGGGCTTTGAGAATTCTTCTATTTTTCTCATTTGTAGTGTATGCCTTTCCCAATTGCTCTAGCTCATCAATGATTCTGGAAAAGCGTGTTTCCATATCAATGATTTTTTCTCCTTCTTCAAGCTTGGAGCTTTCATATATTCTTGGATTAGAGCATCTTTTCTGGTTTCTTTGATGTGAATGGTACCTTCATAGGTTACAATCAATTTTTCCCAAATTTCTTTTGCATTTTTGTAGTTGCTAACTCTTTTATACTTTTTTTCAATTAAAGCACTTGTTAACACTTGTTCAGCTCGAGATGCTATATTCATAGTCTCTTCTTCTTTAGTAGTGAATTCATAGATATCTTACTTGATAGTCTTTTCTCCTTGAATTTTTGTTAGAATTTTTACACCTCATTCTATGGCACACCAGATTTTGATTCCTTGAGATTTGGCATAAATTTTGAATCTGTTTTTCTAGGTGGCAAAGTTGGTACCATCAAATAGTGGAGGTCTGGACATTAATAGTTCTTCTTCGCAACCAGTAGCATTGTAGGCCATGGATCTACTCTTAAGTATGCCTGTATATACTCAACAAACAAGTTAAAGAGAACCGTTCTAATACCAATTGAAAGTCCAATAATAATCTAGAAGGGGGGTTTAATAGATTATTACAAATTAAAAAATTATCTTAGGCCTTTTTGAATTTTTTAAATAATTAATTTCCAGTGTTAGAAATTAATATGCACGACAGTAAAAATTCAATCACACAATGCACCGGGATTTATCTGGTTCACAACATACACTCTTAATCTGTTGCTACGTCCAGTCTCAAGCTCCTATTTGGAACTTGAGATCTTATTACTATAAGTAATAAATACCCCTTCAACAAGAGGAGAAGCCTTTACAAAGTTTTATAGACAAACTTCCAACTATCCACAACTACCTATCTTGGACAGCAAGCTCCCCACTCCCTACTCAAGCTTAGTTGTACTTTCTTTTGAGTTCAGTTCTATTCTATGATCTGGTCTTGAAATAATAACCTCTTCCTCACCTCACAAGTTCACTAGAGACCCAACTCCCAGCTGACCTCTCTACGACTCTGGTCTTGGTCGAAGAATTGCTTTATCTTTCTCACAAGTACATAAAATAAACTAACTCTACCCTTTTCTTTTAGAGAGAATATTATAACAAATTGCTTATAGAATAAGAAGATATAATTTAGTACAGATTGATGCTTCCCAAATAAGCAGATATTAATTAAAGAATAAATATTTTATAAAAGTTCAATGACTTTTATTCTTTGAGAAAATAAGCTTCTTTGTAAGCAGATATAAATATGTGTTTTGATCAAATAATGATTCTATGTAAGCATATATGTAAATTTACGCACTGTTCATAAAAGTTTGACTTATACTCAATAAGTAAACACTTACTTTGTTATTTTGTGTGAAATATGCCTTTTGAATAAGCAAATAAGTTTTAGCTTTTATGCTCAAAATGCTTCTATGTAAGCAAATAAATGATTTTAATGCAATTTAATAAAGAATAATTTATTCTTTATAATAAAGGGTATTTTTTTATGGATGAAATTTTTTTTGTTTCTTAGATATCTTCTAACAAGTATTATATGAATGATTATATGTTTCAATACTTGTGTATAAAAGAATGAAATCAATTTAAGCAATAGTTATCGAAGAATAATAATTTAATTAGTTAAGTACAACCTGATATAGCAAATATGCTTGTTTAATTAAGATAATATATATTTGTATTTTATCTATTATGTGACAGATTATAAACAAAGTCACTTAGTACTATAAGGAATCATACGGTGTGAATCTCTCATTAAGATGAATGTCTCTTGTAGCCTTGCGACGTCTAAGCTATGACAATATTTATAATTTTCACAATTGATATTTATATAAATACTTTCAATAGATCACTACGATTTTCAAATCCGATTCGGATAGTTCACTCGTTTTGGAGGAATATCACAGTGTCGTTTTGAACTATCAAGTGTCGTATCTATTTACGATATTTATATAAATAATATCAATAAAAAGTTACTTAAGTCTATAAGGAATCGTACGGTTCGGATTCTTCTCCGTAGAGGTGCATCTCCGTAGCCTTGTGGCGTCAGATAAAAAAACTTTTTATTTGATAAATATATAAAATATAGATATACAAAATTGTGTATAACAATATATATTTGTATATCTATAAATATAAAGCAAGTAAGAAATAATTCAACTAAGTTAACTCAAATGACTTATCTCAATTACTTGGACCAATTTCCTCTTCTCAAATAATTAGAACTTTTGTAAGAAGAGATATAAAGCTTTAGAGAGAGTATGTAGGCAAGGAGAGTAAGCTTTTCTTTTCACTTGAATTGGTGAAAACCAAATGAATGAAAGACTCTCTATTTATAGAATTTTGAAGTCAGGGGTAAAAATATAATTTTTGAAATCTGATTTTTAATGAAAGGTTGTGATTGCTTTAATTTAAAAGGTATGGCTCGGATGAACTCAACGCACGCGGATTGCTAAATGGTAAGACCTCCAATTTCCGCCCGGTAATTATTCTTCTTACTTAGCAATAATTGTTCTATTTAAAAAAATATCATTACTTCGGTTAAAGTGAACCAAAACATGCTATGTCTCTAAACTCTTGTCACTTGCCCATTTATTATCCAAAATCAATTCCACTATAATAAATTCGGTTAAAAAAACTTCTCATACACACGGTTTCATTTCATTTACGCACACACAGACATGATTTCAATATATAAGACTTATGTACATATACGGTTTATGTATAATATATAATACTTATAAATATATGTTAATGCATGTAATAAAACATTTTTGCCCGAATTTGTTTTTGAAAAAAAATAGGATCTCATTGCCTTGGAAATATTTATAAGAATTAATTTATTTAACACTTGATATTTAAATTATCAAGGTTACTAAAAATTAATTCAAATAAAATCAAAAAATAGTTTAGATAATATAATAACTTAAATAAATTACAAATTTATTTATTTACTTCATAATTGTTATCATCAAAATATATTTATAGAAAATGAGACCTATCAGTGTTTACTGTCTTTTCTGACTAGACTTGACGTTCTGGAAGCAACCGAGCAGTTCGTGCCTCAAAATTCTATCTTTAACTCAAATTTTGAGTTTTAACTTGCTCCCTTTATATTACTAATCATATTAGCTAATGACTTTATACTTATTCATCTTATTATTTGCCAATCAAGGCCAACATTCAAGCTATGCTAATTACTAACATAGTTATGTCTTGATTCTTATATCCTGAACTTAATTCATCATTCCTCTTGCTAAAATATATAGCACATTTACTAAGTATATATATATATTTCTATACATATACTCATCTTCGTTTAACCTCATAGCATCTCTTTATGTTAAACTTTATTTCCTAAATAAAATTTTCACATGTATCATTATAACATTTCTTACACTATTCAGTTCACATCAATTTTATAGGTATCGTAATACCCTATCCTTAACATTCCTTTAAATACATATAACTTCATTTTAGGATTTTGAAATTTTGTAACCCATATTTTTTCTATTCTCGTTCGAATAGTAGACCATATAGGTTTTACTTAAAATTTTTTAAATAAATCCTAAAATTCACATCTTGGTTTTATTCTTTAACCTTTATTTTAATCATTTTAGATTTTATAAATTTTTGGGTTGTCACATTCTCCCCTTCTTCTAAGAATTTCGTCCTCAAAATTACAGCCTACTAATCCCTACTCCTTTTATTCATCAAAACTAGGTTTTCAACTTAACCTTTATCTGATTTCATGCTCAATTTAATGAATACATATTGCTTCCTTCTATGAGGAGTTCTTAAATCAAGACATTCTTCCATGTTTCTCTCTAAGGAGTCAACACTTTTCATATTATGCTGAGGGGGTCATATAGACCATGAACTCTCAGGTTTAATTGTATTCACCGTAACCAAATCTAAAACATGATGTAGTAGGTATGTTTATAATCACGAAGAAGGTAAACTACCGGTGCAGGTACGTTAGGTGATCAATCTATTGTACCTTAGTTCTCAAAATGACTATATGCATTCAAAGATTGGAATATATCATCCAACCAGTATATCCCCATTTTTTGGGGTTGTTCACCTCAAACTTAGCATAAGATTCCGCACCAAAATAATTTGGTTCGGGATAAATTCTTAAAGAGATACTTGAATTTTCATAAACATTTGTCTAGCGTAATCAATTAATTTAGACGTATACCAATAATTCAAACATTAATCGAGACATGTGTCTGGCCAAATTTAATTGGCACTTGATTTTTCTTTAAAATTCTAAAAAAATTAATGACATCATGATACCGCACTGTATTTACAGTCCATTTGAGGATTCTGTCATTTTGTGACTTTGCCATATTACATTATACCATAGTGGGCTGACGATCCTTAGATCACATCCGACACTAGGCAATACTGCATTGATGACTCCATCATTTTTATCGTCTTTGCACCAGGTTCCATGATTCATTGATGATATATAAAATATATTTTGATAACACAAATCATTTTTGTCTAGCCGAAACAATTAGCGTAGACTCTTCTTTAAACAGTTCAAAATCATTGAAAAATCATTTTTTGGTGTTATCATACTGCAACAAGTAACGATATGTTAGTGGTTCGAATCCCACTTCTACACACTTGTAACTATGGGTTGCTGATAACAAAAATTCATTTACATCTTTAAAGGGACATTAGTGCGAATTTAGCTTGATGTCAAAAAAACTTGAAGTCTAGCACAGCTAGAAGATTTAGAATACCTATGTTTCCACCATCAACTTCAATTTCTCAAATGATCCATTGCTTAATAATTCTATCTATTAAAAATCCTCAATTCTTCATCCATGACTTTTCTATACCCCAGTATAGTTCATCAAACATACCACACATTATGAGTTCAGGAACTTTCTACAAAAGTATGAGTTTAGGAACTTATCATAGCAATACGTAGTTCAAGAACCAATCAGGAAATATCTACACGCTTAGGAGTTCAAAAATATACCATACAATTATGAGTTACAAACTTACCATAAGTATGAGTTTTAAGAACTCGCACCTAATCTTATATTTTCTACCTATCCGTTAAACACATGAGAAAAGAATCACCATCTCAACATACATATAGCGAATAGCGCGACACCAATATTGCAATGATTATCAATGTGATAAACTAAGTAGTCGTTAGACCAAGCACAAAACTCCGCCCATAAAAAGGTTTGTACAAATCAGCAATCACATGAGTCCTCAATCGAAATCCCACATAATCCTAGTTTTCTCTTTGCTCAATACGAATTTCATTTAATCCGTATCTCATCATACTTTTCAACTCTTTTGAGTTTAACTCGTACTATTTCATAGTACCATTTTCGTATAACAATTTTGCTATAAAGTTTTCAATCAATCGATTGATCATCTGTCCTCATATAACCTCATCAGATCACGTTGTGACCTTTTCTTATAATCGTGTTATATTACGATTATTTTTCTATCTTATGATCATTTTGTTTTACGATATTCTTATTATTTCCCTTTAATCATATTCTATTATGATTTTACACTTTTCACCTTATAGACTTTATCTATTTATTATCACTTTTCATCTTTATTATTGGAGTCAGGTAACTCTGGATTCTTATCATTATAAATCTTCAAGATTATTCTTTGAATCTTATATATCTTCTCCTTTACTTAATAATGAATTTATCAAATTCATCTCTTAGCACTTAAACTCTATTTGATTTTATTCATTATCCTCATCTCTGTAGTTATAGCATAAGGTAACTCTACCTAAGATTTATAATCTACAGCTCTGATACCAACCTGTAGCGCACCCAAATCCAGGTCCCTAGAACCTCTGACCTGGTACGTTACGGTACTTCATTACCATAAATATTCTATCATCTAATGCGGAATATATAAACATATATTGTTTATTTCACATGATTCTATAACATTTCCCAAGGTCTATTAACCTTAACTGAAATCATACCTTTAAAATTACAAAAGATAACTAAATAGTTATTTGTGCATAACAATATATTATTATACTTTGCTGTTGTCTCTGTCTTTCTTCAAGCCTTCGTCTTAATCTAAAATTTGTTATCATGATATAGCAAGGGTGAGCAACTACTTTGCTCAGGAAGTTTAAATTCAATGAAGATAAATCATAATTGAAAGAAAAAATAAGCTTTTAAGTTTTCAAAAATATAATAATTGTGAAAGATCATGAGTCATAATGTCAATAATTAAATGACTGAATCAATAATGTTTAATGTCAACAAGGACTATAAACAACTTTAACTGAACCTTATGGTAATGAAGGTGATCAGCCTTTCATACCTAATGAACATATGCAACATGCACTAAGTGTGAATCAATAATCAGTATAGATGTGAATAATCAACAATAATTATTCACTAACATGCTTGAAAGATAATAACTCGAGTTTGAGTTAGGAAAAACATGCATGCACCGTTGATTACTGCTACGCAATCTAAGTTAACCTCCTTATTGAAAAGACCTATCATTATTAAGATTGATCTTTCAATTAGCATAACATACCTTATCCCATAATACTATTACTTTAAAAGTAAACTATATAACATTTAACCACATAGCCAAATATTAGATAACCTTAACACCATACACATTCACAAGTCTAAACCTAGCACACATCGAGTCATTAATAGTATTCAATATAGTATACTGAGTGGTTTCCCACAAACAACCAACAAATTAGTTTCCGTCTCGTCTACACTGATTTCACAATGAGTTAGATCGGTTGCTAATTCGTATATACCTCCGCTCCCTAAAGGAATTGTTTAGCCCATATACTATACATCAACTATTGCAGAGTACGACTGTACTACTTTAGACTTAACACTTACTCACTTATAATCTCATTATCTTATATTAAATTGTCTATCATTCAATCACATAGTTAAATATTAGACATTATATTATAGTCTTAGTATTATCATTATACTTTGATAATCTTTTCATTACGTCATAACTTATACTTATAAGTTATCCCTTTATATGTCATCTTAGTAAACTAGATAGCATTTCAGTAAATCGAAATACTATTTCAGTAAACCAGATAACATTTCAGCAGCCCATAATCAACTTCAGTAGACTGAATTCAATTTTAGCAACCCAAAATCAAATTCAGTACTCTGGATTCTTCTTTCAACAGACTATAAACATAATATAGTTCATTGAATACCAAATTCAACAACTACATTTAAAAATAACTTAATTCTCTATTTTAATTTTTCGTTTAATATTATTAATATATCAAGCTAATGTTATTAACCCTTTAATAACATTTAAGTCAAATATTACTAAAAATATTTAAATCAAATATCATTAGTCATGTAAAAATATTTTAAGTCATTTATTAAATTACTAAATATTTTATTTTAATTATTTTTGTTTCATTAATTAATCCATGTAAACATTCTAAAATGCCATAAACATAACAACTCATCACAACTGACCCAAAACCTTCCTCAAAAATATGGATAAACCATGTTTAAGGATCTCAAGTCATAAAATCGTATTTTTCATAATTTTCACATCATATATTTAATTTATTCCATTTATTCATATACCATTATTTATAAGAAAAATAGCAAAACATCTCTAAAACCATTTCTTTTCTGGAAAGCGACTATATATAATCCCCTCATGAAAATATATTTTTCTAGAAATTTTTAAAATTCATTTACTATATTTAATTAGTCCAAAATTGCCAAATATTATCCAATTTTTCATAAATCGAATTTATCTCCAAAACTATTGAAATTTTCAGAGTATACTTCTATTATATACATGTACTTCCAGTAAAAATTTAAAAAATTTTGGACTTACACACAGATAGTTATTTGGGTAGATTTCTAAAAATAGTCATTGACTGTAAAATCCATAACTCTCATTCTGTATGGCCAAAAATTCTCAAAGTTTTACAGAATTTACATCACCTCTGATATTAACCCTACAAATGTTCACAGAATTTTTAAAGTAAAATAAGTTGACGAAAATGTTGTTGTGGCAGACTAATTAGAAAATGTTTCACCTCTTTTGTCCACTTCATGGACTGTTTTGACCAAAACCCATACTACAACTTTTCAACACATGACTTTTGAATGCTACCACTTGGGTTTATTAGTCAACACATATATCTATCACCCCTCTTCGACGGATCACGAAAAGAAGATGTAGATCTAAAATACTAGTTGATCAAAGAGAGAGAAAGCTAGGGTTTTCTAGCTTTCTAGAAACCTAGTTTCATTTCTTTCCTTTTGATGCACTTTCTAACACATGAATAAGATAGATCTATACTTGAATCTATAGAAAACACATAGATTAAAGAGATTTAAACTTCCAAATCATGAACCTTTTTTCCATCAAATCTATAAAAGAAAAGAGAATAAAGCTTAAAGGTTAGTTTTATACCTTGTTTTCTTAGCTTCTCTTCTTCTCCAACCGTAGTAGGTTATGAATCTTGGGTGCATTAAACTCAAACTCCTTTCTCTCTTCTCCTTGCTCCCACCGAATTCTCTCTCATTTCTCTCTCTCTATTTTCTTTGTTTTCTCTTTTTTTTTTCTAGTTTAGGAAATAAAATGAAAAACAAAATAAAATATTAAGTTTACTAGTAAAACAAATGAATAGATATATCATACCTATCCTTATCTTAGCAAATCTTTATCCTTTCTCTCTCATCATTACACATGTGGTTGCTTGCAAGAAAAAAATAAAGTATTGGCCCATTAAGAAAACAACACCTAAAAAGTAGTTTACTAACTAAAGTAATGATAATCATTACATACTCCCCCCTTTCTCCTCTCTTACAAAACCGGCCACATGAGCCTTATCTCCTCCCCACTTTTGTCTTATATTAATCTTATCTAATGACTGAAATATCCCTTCCTCAAGTGGGCTTAATTTGGGCTTTAAATTAATTTCTTTTTGGGTTTGCATTTTTCTTCCTATTTTGCTTACTAGTTAAAATGAACTTGGGCTTCCACCCATAATTAAATTGTGCCATTATTATATTTGCCCTATACATATTATATTGAGCTAGTTTAATAGTTTAATTGCTATTAAATAAATTTATCTACAAGAGTCCAATGTTTAAATAAATAATTGGGGTTGTTTAAATTACTTGTTCTTCTTAATTTATTAACTCTTGAACTAATACTCATTATTATTGATATTTTCATTTTCTTATCCATCAATAATATTAATTCACTTACATAACACAATTAGACTTGCTGTATTCAAGTTTATTAAGTATGTAATTAGGGTTTAACACCTTAATTAGGGTTTAACACTTTAAATAAATTTTCTGGATTATTAGAATACTTATGTTATTAATTAATGGAGATGTATGAAGTAAATCTCTTAGGGTTAGTACATATTTTTAAATACTAACTTTCTCTCATACTATAACCCCTTAGGTTATTTAATTATCATACCTAATATATATATTAGGTTACATAACTTTATTCTTAATTCTCTTTATATACAAAATAAATGTATACACATTATATAATGTATATTTATATTATCACGTACATAATCCACATAAGTCATTACATATTCCACTCATAACTCTAATTTTGACTTTTCTTCATAAAAGTCAACTATTGACTTTGACCAAAAAGTCAACCCTTACACATTTTGTGTTTACTGTCTTTTCTGACTAGACTTGACGTTCTGGACGCAACCGAGCAGTACGTGCCTCAAAATTCTATCTTTAACTCAAATTTTGAGTTTTAACTTGCTCTCTTTATATTACTAATCATATTAGCTAATGACTTTATACTTATTCATCTTCTTTTTTGCCAGTCAAGGCCAACATTCAAGCTATGCTAATTACTAACATAGTTTTATCTTGATTCTTATATCCTGAACTTAATTAATCATTCCTCTTGCTAAAATATATAGCACCTTTACTAAGTATATATATATATATATATATATATATTTCTATACATATACTCATCTTTGTTTAACCTCATAGCATCTCTTCATGTTAATTTTTATTTTCTTAATAAAATTTTCACATGTATCATTATAACATTTCTTACACTATTCAGTTCACATCAACTTTATAGGTATCGTAATATCTTATCCTTAACATTCCTTTAAATATATATAACTCCATTTCTAGGGTTTTGAAATTTTGTAGCCCATATTTTCTCTATTCTCGTTCGAATAGTAAACCATATAGGTTTTACTTAAAATTTTAAATAAATCCTTAAATTCACATCTAGGTTTTATTCTTTAACCTTTATTTTAATCATTCCAGATCTTATAAATTTTGGGTTGTCACATGTAATTTCTTGTGAGAAGGATATAGCCATCACACCCCTGATACTACAAGGGAAAGGAGTCCAAGAAGTACAGAATCCCGTACAAGTGGTTGCGCCCGAGCCTCTAATATTGCCCTTCAGGCCACAATATCATGTTATCAGCCTGAAGAAAGTCCCATGGAACTATGGGAAGGATGAAGGTTCAACATCAAATAACATTGCCAACGTATCAAAGGAAAACCCGTTGTACCTGCCTCAACGGGTTATCAATTCAGTCATTAAATCTAAAGGGAAAGTGGCTGAAGAGAAGATTGAAGAATTCTTCATCAAAATATGGCATAACGAGATCAAAGTGGTGCAAAACTTGAAAGAGGCACCTAAACAGATATCCATCCAGGACCTAGTCTTATCCTCGGTGGATCATCGCAACATTCTGGTGAAAGTACTGGAGGAAACCCATCTGCCAAAGACGGTGGATACCGAGAAATTCCGTCATGTGATAGAACACATCTTCAACAATAATGTGATATCTTTCACTGACGACGATATACCCACAGAAGGGACGGACCATTACAAGTCACTACACATAGCAGTGATGTCATCAGGGTATATGATCGGTGGTGTGCTGATAGATGGATGATCGTCTCTAAACATCTATCCCTACAACACCTTGAAAAGAATGAAGATCAACCCAAACTGGATTCGGACCAGTCATGTGGTTATTCGGGCCGAGAGGCCGTGGGAGAGATTGAGCTTCCACTGGAGATTGGTCCCTAAACTTTCTATATATCCTTTCAGGCACTCAACATTACCACCGGATACAATTTGTTGTTGCAGAGATCGTTGATCCACATGGCAGGAGCAGTGCCATCCACCCTTTATCAACAACTCATGTACATCATTAATGGCAGTCTGATCACCGTAAATGCCGAGCCATAATATCCAGTCTACATACAGAGCGATATGCCGGTAATCAGTCTCGATGAAGTGGTTAAGCATGTCAGTTTTTAAGCTTTAGAGGTGAGCAATAATCAATATTTACCTGTTGGGGCACCAGCCTTAAAACCAAAAGCTTCCCCCAAAGTAATGACAGTCGGTTAGGAAATGGTATCCCTGGGATTCTGCCTTGGAAAAGAGTTGGGGAAAAATTAGCAAGGAATCAAGAATCTAGTGCAAATCTCTAGCCAGTCAGGGAAAGCCGGATTAGGCTATTCATCCGGGTCAAACCATCAGAACCCACACAAGCATCCAAGAGTTCATGCTTCCACGATTCTGCTGCCAAACCTCACTGATGCAGGGTTTCTGAAGCCAATGAGGAAGATTCTTACTGCTGTGTCAGATATGATGTTTCTTCCAGTCAAACCAATTAGTGAGAGAAAAGCCCCAGAGCTTGAGGGGGGAAAACAAAAAGAGAAAAGAAAGGTTCCTACATGAAGGACGAGACCCATTTACTAACATATATTTTCTGATGCACTCTGAGGATATGAACGATGATATCCCAGAAAGTGATGAAGAAGATCAGATCTGAATCCCTCGCATCAAGAAGGATGGATGTAGCAGTTTAAAGAAGAACCCCATACCTGATATAAAGGATGTCTCAGTCGTCATCTAAGAATAAGCAAACTGAGCACAAATCCTTTATACTCCCTATTAACGAGGGCCTGACATTGGACAATTTGAGCAGCGTCCCTTGCCTCATTCAAAAATGGTTTTATTTAATGCTTATTTTGTTGCACAGCTATAGTAGTTACTTTTGTCATGCTTTTGCTAAATGCTTTGTATGTTTAAACAGTCTCATATATTAAAGTGAAAATATTTTGTTTTCAGGACTCCATAAGTGGATTTGTTTATCCCTGCTGATGATATGCTAAATTTTCATAGTGACTACAACTTTGATGTAGAACTGGACTTCGACTTGATGGAGAATGATCAAGAGGAGATAGATGACTATGAAGTGCTCGAGGAGATCAAAGAATGGGTCGAAGACATACCCAAACCCAACCTCGATCAAACCACCACTGTTAATATCAGAACCTCATAAAATCTTAAAGAAATTCAAATAAGCCTAGACCTCACCAAAGGCCACAAAGCTGACCTGATTGAACTCTTAACTCAGTTCCAGGATGTGTTTGCATAGTAGCACGAAGACATGATTGGCATGTCCATTGACATTGTCATCCATCGACTGCCCATTAAAGATGATTCAAGCCAGTTAAGCAAAAGCTCAGGCGATTGAAACCCGAATGGAGTCTGAAGGTCAAAGAAGAGGTTGTCAAATATTTCAAAGCCGGTATCATCATGGTGTCAACATACCCTGAGTGGCTGTCAAACATAGTTCCCGTGCCTAAGCCCTAAGGGAAGGTACGAGTATACGTGGATTACCGGGATTTGAACAAAGCTTGTCTTAAGGATAACTTCCCAGTACCTTTTATCCACATCCTGATAGACAATACGACGCAGTATGACATGTATTCTTTTATGGATTTCTTTGCAGGATACCATCAAATCATGGTCGATGAAGAGGACAGGGAGAAGACAACCTTTATCACTCCCTGGGGAACCTTCTGTTATGGACGATTGTCTTTCAGCCTTATCAATGCCGGTACCATATATCAGCTAGCCATGATGGACCTTTTTCATGACATGATGGACAAGGAGATAGAGGTCTATGTGGATGACATCATCGTCAAATCCTGGAAGGAGGATGACCACATCAGCCATCTCAAAAAGCTTTTCAACAGGTTGCGTAAGTATAACCTAAAGCTGAATTCGGCCAAATTTGCTTTTGGTGTCAAATCAAGTAAGTTGTTGGGATTTCTAGTAAGCAACAGAGACTTTGAATTGGATCCCGCCAAGATTAAAGCTATTACCAAGATTCCCGTGCCTCGAACAGAAAAGGAAATATGGGGATTCCTGGGAAGAATTAATTTCATAAGCAGGTTCATCTCTCAGCTTACAGCAACATGTGAACCCATCTTCAAGCTACTAAGGAAGAATTCCTCCACGAAATGGAATGAAAAGTGTCAAATAGCCTTCTTTTCCATCAAGAAGAAGTTGACCGAAGCACCTGTCTTGGTACCCCCAAGGGATGATGTTGCCTTATTTATGTACCTATCTGTCAATGCCAACGCAATGGGTTGTATGCTGCAACAGAAAGATGTTAGAAGCAAGGAAAGAGCTATCTATTACCTCAGTAAAAGATTCAGCAGCGGTCAGCAGCGGTGAGCAGAGTAACACCCAGATTGAAAGGACCTGTTGTGCATTAGCATGGGCCGGCACGAGATTACAACATTATCTGCATGGACACACGACTCACCTCATATCCCGCATGGATCCACTAAAGTACATATTCAGCAAACCCACATTGAATTTCCAGTTGTCCAAATGACAGTTGATTCTACAACAGTTTAACATTGTCTACGTGACTCAGAAGTCCATCAAAGGTCAGGGAATTGCAGATAAACTGGCCGAAGCACAGTCAGGGAATTTTGAACCATTGGAAACTTATTTCCCGGATGATGGGATCAGGACAATTCAACAAATCCCTCAAGAGAATACAGTCCAGCCTTAGAAAATGTATTTCGACAGAGCCGTGAATAAAGAAGGTACCGGAGCTGGGGTAGTCCTTTTCTCTTGTACAGGAGAACAGTATCCTGTGGCTATCTAGTTGCTGTTTGTCAACACCAACAACACGACAGAGTATGAAGGCTGCATAATAGGGTTGAAGCTAGCTCATTCAATGGGTATCAAATGTTTACTAGCCTTTGGGGATTTTGAGTTAGTTATCAGGAAAACAACTGGGTCATATCACACCAAAGAATTGCATTTTGCTGCCGTATCATTGGCAATTGGTCAAGATATCCATAGAGTTTAAAGAGTTAACTTTCATCCACATCCCTCGAGGAAAGAATGACTTCGCTAATGCATTGGCAACGTTGGTGGGAATTCCTGACATCAAATTTGCAAGCCAAAAGGCCTCGACATATGGGATTTACATTGGAGAATTATCAGATGAAATACCTTCTATCAAACAGCCTTGGTATCAAGATATCAAAGAATATCTCCAAGATGGATCTACACCCGCTGCAGCAAACCAAGCTGGAAGAAAGCGGATTCATAAGATGGCTATGAAGTTCTATCTGAGTGGGGATGCAATCTATAAAAGGGATGCTGGAATAGGCCTTTTAAGATGCCTCGATAAGGATCAAGCTCAGAGACTGATGGATGAAGTTCGCTGTGGAATCTGTGGTCCACACATGAGTAGTCATTTGCTGGCCAAGAAGATATTAAGAACATGACATTACTGGTTCTCTCTTAAAGCTGACTGTGATGATCATGTCAGGAGATGCTACAAATTCTAAATTCATGGAAATGCTATCCACACTCCTTCGAACGAGCTGCACGGTCTGAGTTCGCCATGACTATTTTTCATGTGGGGAATGGATGTGATTGGGCCAATAGAACCCAAAGACAACAATGGTCATCTATTCATCTTCACCATGATCGATTACTTCACCAAATAGGTTGAAGCTGCCTCTTTTCCCAAAGTTAACAAAGAGGTAATTATTGGTTTCATCAGAAACAATGTCGTCTGTCTATATGGACAACCAGAGGTGATCGTATCAGACAATGCAAAGAATCTAAACAACCAAATGATGAGAGATTTATGCAGCAAATTCCATATTAAGCATCTCAATTCCGTCATCTATCGACCCAAGATGAATGGTGTTGTTGAAGCGGCCAACAAAAATATCAAGAAGATCATGCAGAAAATGTCCACCAATCATAAAGGATTGTCTGACCTGTTGCCTCTGACTCTGTTAGCATACAAAACGTCAATGCGTACTTCTACGTGGGCTACCCCCTACTCATTAGTCTATGGCATGGAAGCACTGCTTCCCATAGAAGTAGAAATGGAGTCCTTGAGAGTGTTAATAGACGCTCAAATGGAGGAAGACCAGTGGTTGCAAGAGCGGTACCACCAGATGTCCCTGATAGATGAAAGAAGGGCTACTGCCATCTTCCACGGGAGGCTTATATCAGCAAAGGATTTCTCGATCATATAACAAGAAAGTTCGACTCCGATAATTCAAAGAAAATGACTTGGTACTAAAGAAGGTTCTGCCCAATCAAGATAAAGCCAAAGGAAAGTTTGCCCCAGATTGGGAAGGCCCTTTCATTGTCAAGAAAGTGTTGACAGGAGGAGCAATCAGATTATAAGAAATAGATGGGAACGAATTTCCCCAGCTCATCAATTTAGACACTGTGAAAAGGTACTATGTCTGAAACACTTGCAAGCCATCATCCTGGTCCTGCGAATTAAGCAAATCATTTCGGGTTTCCACAGAAGACTCGAACTACGAATGATCTGATCTCCCTCAACCCGAGAGTACGTACACAGCCATTTATGGTGCTGTCAAACCAAATAAAAAATTAAAAAAAGGACCCATTAAGCCCAAGTTTAAACCCAAGAGAAACACTTCTCAAACCATTCAGGCAAAGATCGAACTACGAATGACCTGATCTCCCTCAACCAGGGAGTACATAGGCAGCCATTCATGGTGCGGTCTGACCTTCAAGAAAAAAAAACCCAATAAAAACTAGTTCCAAGATACCGAAACCCTATAAAACCCAAATCCTATCAAACCTCCTTGGTAAACAGGCCATACTGAGATACTATCCGACCTCTCAATGTCAATCCATTAAGGAAAAGCTCATAATGCATCAAGGCAACAAGTCATAAAAAAAGTGGTAATCACTCAGTAATAACAATATATAACCAATAGGGAAGTGAATCAAAATATATTTCTCTACTATATAATATTGTTTAATATATACACTGTGTCTTGTACATGACAAAAATGGCTAATCTAGTATATGCACAAAAATAAAAGCTAGTCTATAAACCCGTGGACAAACGGGATAGCAGTGCCAACATGGCGTCCTTATCAGAAGATGGAGAAGCAACTGTAAGCTCATGTCCCACGGTCTCTATGCGAGCAAGAATATCCACAGCCATCTGCATCATGCTGCTATGACCATCTATGAACGCACTCATGTCTGTAACCAAGCTATGTGTATATGATCTGAGTACAGTGTTGTCCGCAACATAAACATCCCAGGTAGCTATGGCCTCGTCCCTCTCAATATAAGCAGCATCATAGGCGACCAAAGCCTCCTCAATCTCAGCGAAAGCAGCATCTCGGGTAGATCGAGCCTCATCTTTCTCAATAAATGCTTCATCCCTAGTAGCTCGAGACTCGTCTCTATCAATAAAAGCAGCATCCCTACAAGAAGAGGCTGTAAACATCATCACTCTAGCCTGATCCCTCTCAAAGGTCATCTGAGCTAGCAAATCAATAAGAGCTAGATCTGTCCCAGTCAGAATGCTCGGTGGGTCACTAACCAATGATGCTGTCAAACCAGTAAATAACTCATCCTCCGTGAGAGAATCAGGATTCTCCATAGGCTCATTCTCATCAGAATCAATGCTCGGAGCTGACAGGATAGCTGCATCTAATGCAATATTGGCCTCCAACCATGCAAATTACTATGGAGAACGATCCGGATGACTAGTAGAGAAGTCATCCATCTCCCTATAAGTCCAACACTCGTAAGTTCTGATCAGGTCAGCTGACTACAAAGATGAAGCTGATATCCGCTGATCTGTAGCCCCCTCAAAATGGTGGAGCCTCTGAAATTGATTAAACTGGCCCATGACTGCCAGCGGATGATATGTGGTCACCCCTCTCAGACCCGCCAGGGGCAGATAGTCCATACCAACTACATGAGTGATGAAGCTGTAAGGGGAGCTAAGCCCTGAGCAGGGCAAGATCGAAAAGGGATGCTCAATCGCCGATAGAAAGACCAAATATGACGTCGCATCTGAACACTCCGCCAGCCGGAAGGAGTAAGACATGCCTATCTCATGGGTAAGGCAGTACCCATGATGTTTGAAGGTGCCAATAGGACTCAAATGTGTCATGAACCACACATACAGCAGAACGGCACTACCCCTGAAAAACCTCTCTGGATGGGTACTGCAGAATGTAGCTGACCTCAAGGTCTCGGCTAATATCATAGACAAGATAGCACAACCCTGTCAAAGGGCATGAACCTCTACAATCAAGCCAGTATCCAAGTGGTCCATATATAGTGGCATGTACAAATCAGTCATGCTGCACATCAAAAGAACGTCCACACGTGCAAAATGCTACTCATCTGCAGGGATGAGAAAGTCTCCTGAATATGGCTCGTAGCTGTCTAGCCGGCCAAAGCGATAAACCAAAAAGTTGATGGACACCACATGTCCTGCAGTAATCTCCTCAGCGACGACTTTGCATCTCAGACAAGTTATGGTCATAAATGGACGTCTTATGTCACTAATAGCTGTCCTGGCGCAAGGCAGATCTAATGCCAAACCCGTGAGGCGCTCATACTCCTCTAGCGTAAGAGTTACCACATGAAGGCCAAACCTGAAAACCTGGCGCTCAGGTATCCAGCAGGATAATATGCAGTCCAGAAACCCCTATGGAACCTGGAAAGCTAAAAGGGCCAAAAAGTGCCACAGTATCTGATCAACTGTCCCTCTGGCTGTAGGGGGCAGACTGTCATACCAAGATCTCAGCAAAGAGGCTACCAAAAAATATGGCAAGTGCTCGATACGGCTGACTGTGGATGAAGACATATGTATAACTGTATTATAAGACCATCCAGGGGTCAAATTTAAACTCACCTGTCTAAATTCATATCCATGACATAATACATGCATAATGACATTGATAAATGACAATAGGATGCAATAGATAGAAAAACATCATACTTTTCTAAATACACTATCTACTAAAAGCATCAAATCTGTCTGCTCATACAATGCAAAAAAAATTACAGGGAAATGGGGTACAGCTGCCCAACAACTAACAGAGACCTATTAAAACATATAATGAGAAATGGGGCACAACCACCCAATATCTAATAGAGGCATATCAAAAGATATAGCGAGAAATCTATAATATCTGTGTCCAGTATATCAACCTACTGCAAATCCTCCTGAGTCACAAAATCTTGGCCAGTAAGAATGTCCGGTCTATACAAATGAGGATCAGCACCTGCATAGCTGCCAAAAAATGGATCTGCTGAGGGTTCAGCTCCGGAGCTGGAAGGATCAAACGAATCTGCCTCTGATGGATCCTTGCCAAGGTGACTGATGAAAAAGTGAGCTCTTTCTAACCGCTGGGACAATCCTGAAACCTGCTCTAGATGAGTCGGCTCTCTGAGGCAAGTTATCCAGTCTGTCATTATCACAGACCCTAGCACCATATCTGCCATAAACTGAGTAACATGAGTCTGAGCCCTAATAGTGCAGAGACTCCACTAACTATGAAATGCCTCCTAGCTGTAAGGACCCTCCGATAAGGTGAAGCCATCTACGCCCACCATGGGAATGTCTGTGAGTGGCTGAGCTAATGGCCAATGATGCTAAGCAAGAGGAACAAAGGGAATGCGGATATCTCTCGTAACGCTCTGGATAACACGCTCTCATAAATAGAGTTCCAAACCTCCCTCGGTCAAAAGGGGAACTCGTCGAGTGGACAATGCAAACTCCCGATCAGTCGAAAAGCCATCATCGAACTCGACTGTAAGAAATTTTGGGGTGTAAGGGACCCACACGATGGAATCAGCAGTCACCAGCTCTAGCTGCAAGCGGGAGTGGGTAAATCCCTTGGCTACAGGAACCTCTGTCAAAGTAGAGCGATGCCAACACCGTCCCCTCGGATAGGTCTCCAGGCCCAGAGTAGTAGCAGGACGTAGGCAAAGAAGCCTCTCATATGCCTAGAACTTGCAATACAAAGACCAAATGACCTTAATAATAAAATTATTAAACACAAATGAGGAAAACTGAAAGGTGAAAGATGAAGCACTCACCAGCAGGTAGGGATAAAAACCTAGCCAAGCCTTTGTCGCGCCCTCAAGGCGTAGGCGCATCCCGTGAAGAAAATATGCAAAGGTGTAGGTAACCCAATCAAAATCCCTGAGGTGCTCCACGTATTGAGTTACGCTAACTAGAGCAAAATACACCATCGAGGAGTTGTCTGCAATGAAAAAACCCTTGATGATCACCAAGAACAGTCGCCGAAGGATGCGATCTTTAACCCTCTGGTCATCAGGCAGAGGCTCAGTCAAAGCCCTGCTATGAGAATCTACACTCAAGTGACCAGAACGGACAGTTCGACCCTTGATGTCCGTCACAGGAACTCCCAAAAAGGAGCGAACGGCAGTATGCAAAATATCAGCCACCAACGGCACTGGCTCCCCTACAAACTCTATCCCGGTGATGAACCTCCAATCTATAGGTATCATCATCACCTCACAGTTCAATAGATGAAGAGATTGGGTCCAGTCAAACCAGTGCTCAGACAAATCCCTCAGATAACCCCAGGGGCAACGACTGGAAGGAATAGAAAAGAAGGCCTTAAAACCCCAAGTGTTGACGATGGCCTGATAATCCAGATGCAAAGTATGGTATGAAGAGTGGACGTTGAACCAGTTCCCCTAAGTTGCGTAAAGTAGAGAACCTGAATCAAATAGCCAGTCCAGATTAAACATGTGCCCTGAAATGGCAAAAGAAGGAAAAAAATGTAGAATGAAAACTTCAGTCACCTTGTTGGCGTGAAGGTATATTAATGGATGGCGGCTCAAATCACCCAGCAGGTCCAGAATCGGTATAATGATGGATGGAAGCTCCTTATATAGAGCATGAGATGGGGGCAGGATCCACAAATATAACATCCTCGTCGTCCACATCATCCGACATCTCAGCCCGGATCGAACGAATCACAGACTCAGCCAAACGGCGAGGCGATCGGGCTGGACGTGGCTGAGGAACATCAGAAGCTCTCCTTTGCCTCACACCTGAAGTGACCCTACTATAACTACCTGGTTTATCAGGCTCCATAACTTGGACAAAGTCTCCAAATCACCTCAGAAATGGTGAGGTAAGTTTTAAAATTGGGATTTATTAAATTAAATCATTGCTTTATGCATCTTTCAAGTCCTAAAGCATGCATTAGTTAACAAATATCCCCAGTAGAGTTAAAATTGCATGTTCATTAAATACTCAGGCTTTTAAATTTTTTTTGCCAGAGTCTCCTTTGTAAAATGGACTATCCGCATGCACATAGGCATGACTAGGTGGCCATTAGGTAGCACACCTACCAAAATACATGAACAATTTATATTTATAAAAAAATCAAAAAACAAACTCCCCGTGGCAGCTAAATTACTATGTGTTTTTTTAGTTGAAAATCCAGGCTCATTTGCCCTCAAATAAGACGAGTAAACTGGCCAAAAATGGCGTCAGATGACTGTCTCAGAAATAAAAATTTTTACATCAAAACATTCAGCGTAGTGAAACATGCATATTTACTATGTCTATAGGCATGCCTATTCGCTATATTGTGTTTAGAAGCATATTATATGATAACTAACATTCTAACAGTCATAATTTAAAAAGAAAGGATGTAAACGTTATCAGAGATGTGCAGAACGTTTGTATGGTGACGGAATTCAAAAAACCCAGCCCAAACTCAGTAGATCTGAAGAAGAAATTATTGATTTTCTTTAGATTTCAAAGTTAAAAATGAATTTTAAAAGCCATGGGAGCCTATGTTATACTCGTAGCGAGTAAAAACTCTACCTGCAGCAGCCGCAAGTGGACCTGAGGCTCCCTAAGGTGGGTCCCACCCCCTCAAGTTTAATACAATTGAAGGAAAAGTGGAGTTTACAGAAGCTGAAAAGTCAAATCAGGGAAAAAATTGCTATGCAATTGAGCGGAATGGCCTGAAACCCTGGTTTTAAGCTTCAAGTTTTGACGAGGAAAGGAATTTCTTGTAAACCATTGGTAGAAGCTCTAATGTGGTATTTTGAATGCCGATGATGAAAAATTGCTGAAACACTGATGAAACTACCTCTGTCTAAGCATTGGGAAGGTCCGGCGTTGTGGACAGCAGGTCTTGAACGCATCAAAGTGTCCAAATTGGTTCGAGGGTGTGACTTATCAGAAGAATACCCCCACGTCGAGATCAATCGTGACTTACATTACAAACCGTTGGCGACATCGCCAACAAAGCATCAGGAACTAGCCGATGATGACAGTCGTTGAAAACTACTTCAGCGAGGGTCAGAGCATCTGACATTACAAACCATTGGTGAAACCTTCAACAAAGCATCGGGAACGAGTCGATGATGATAGCCGTTGAAAACTACTTCAGCGAGGGTCAGAGCATCTGATATTACAAACCGTTGGTGACAACTCCAGCGAAGCATCGGGAACGAGCTGATGATGAAATTCGTTGAAAACTAGTTTAGTGAGGGTAAGAGCATTTGACATTACAAACTGTTGGCGACAACTCCAATAAAAGCATTGGGAACGAGCTGATGAAGAAAGTTGTTGAAGACCACTTCAGCGAGGGTCAGATTGACTGACATTGTAATCCGTTGGTGACAACATCAACGATGCATCGGCAACGAGCCGATGATGCAAGTCATTGAAGACCACTTCAGCGAGGGTCAGATTTACTGACATTGTAAGCCATTGGCGACAACTCTAGCAAAGCATTAGGAACGAGTCGATGATGAATGCCATGTATAAATTATCCCCCACAGGGGACAGATGATGGAATCTGTTATACAAGTCCCCAACGGGAGCACCAAGAAGGATCGGTGGTTTAATTGACCGTTGTAAACTATCGTTCAAGTAGGCACTGAGGAGGTCTGGTGATGGTCAATCTCAACAAACAACCACTCGAGTAGGAATCAGATTAATTCAATCAACCGTTGTAAACTACCATTCGGGTAGGCATCGAGAAGATTAGATGATGGTCAAATCATGGTCCGTTATTTTTCGAGTAGATCGTGAGACTTTTACCCCCAACACAAACGTCGTCGTCAATCGAACAGTAATCCACACCATTGGCAACAACTCCAACGTAGCAACGGGAGAGATGCGATGATGTAAACTGGCGTAACCTATCATCAGGATAGGCATCTGGAATCCTCAATGACACTCGTTAAACGAGGAACATCCTCAACGGAGAAAAAAATCAGAAAGCTTATCTGGAGGCAAAAGCTATTGCTGACAAACCCAACATCAAGTTCAGGTAAAAACTATCATGAATAACTCCAACCCCAGCAGAAAATAACGAGAACAGCCAGGCATAGCCTACCCGTGGCAACTAACACCATGAGGGCATATAACATTTGTAACATGACACATCATGCATTGCATTGCATTACATTTACATATGTTATATTTCCAATGTCTAGCAGTCTTTATCCTGTTCATTCCATTACATTGCATAAACATAATAAAGAAGGGCATCTGTAGATGCTTAAAATTTTGCATTCCTATTCCTAACCCTGCCGGAGGGCAAAACTATCTTTTACCTTCCAGAGATAACTTAAAAGTTAAAATAATGTTAGAAGCCCCAGCGACAACACCGAGAGATCTAACTCAACCCCGGTCACAATACCGGGATGTCAAGTCAAACCCTAGCGACAACCCCGAGAGGTACAGTAGCCCCGGAGACAACACCGGGAGATCAAATAAACCTTCGGAGACAGCCTCAAAGCATCAAATCATCCTTAAAAACAACCTTGGGAGACCAAATCAACCTCGAAGATAACCCTGAGGAAGAACATAGTCGACTGGGATCAAACCTCGGAGACAGCCCCGGGAAAGCAGGCGAAAACCTTGCCAACACAGGAGATGACCCCCGGAAGGGTAAAATGGTCATTTTACCAACTTGAAGCCAAATAAGTCAAAATCAAGCCAAATTGATGTAATAAAGGTTAGAAAGAGCCATAACATCGATCCCGAGTGAAAACATCACAAGACAGCTCAACGAACGGACCGCAAAAAAATAAAGATCTGGTCATAAACCCATATTCTTGGATTTGGAAATGGTTAAATCCCCTGTAATTGTGTAGCTTTCGGAAAGGGCTTTTCGAAAAAGTATAGCACGCCTCAAACGAACTCCCGGATCAAAAGTTATGAAGGTTCGACCCTGACATCGCGTTGCTTAGAGTGCACGCACTTCGATATGACAGGAGCCACGGGAGTGCCGCGAGTGCACCCGCTACCATTTTGCTCTATAAATAAGACCCCCCACCCTTGCAAAAAGAGAGAGAAACAAATAGAAAACGCTCTGAAACTCCGCCCATATCGACCCTTAGCCCTATAACTAGTACTCCAATCCTAGATTTTATTCTTCCAATACGTTTACATACATATATTCTAAAACATACCAAAAATTAACGGTTGGAAACGTCCATTTAAAGCCCACCAAGTGGCAAAAAGCCCGTGGAGCGGTCCATTGTAAGTTTTTTTACGATCAAAAGTAATTTCTTATTTCATTACGTATATGTGAACGTGCATATAAAGTTTCATCTTTTGATTTTTCCCGGAACTCAGTTTCGTGGCCTTTTTAGCTTACTTGTTAGTACATATAAGTATATATATACGTTTTTCTTCGTTTGCACAACCTGGATCTTTAATCTGTGGCTTTTACTCGCTTATATATATATATATATATACTAACTTGTTCGGCCTAAATCGCTGATTCGTGGCCTTTTTAGCTTTATTATATATATAACTGACTATATATATATATACAAATTTTCAATTATGTCAAGCCTGGATTGCAAATTCGTGGCATTTACTGCTTTAATATATATATAACTATATATATATATATATATATAATTTTTATGACTTTGTTTGGCCTTGATTGAAAACTTGTGGCCTTTTATTGCTTATATATATATATTTACATTTCTGTCGAGCTTGGAGTAATTCGTGGCTCTTTACTGCTTATATATATATACACACATATATATATATATATTTACATTTCTGTCGAGCCTGGATCAATTCTTGGCTCTTTGCAGCTTTTATAAATATATATATATATATATATATATATATATATTAATATTTTAGTCGGGCCTTGATTGGAAATCTGTGGCCCTTTACAGCTTATATATATATATATATTTATAATTCAGTCGGGCTTGGATTGGAAATCCGTGGCCCTTTACAGCTTATATATATATATATATATATATATATATATATATATATATATATATATATATATATTTTCAATCGGGCCTGGATTGGAAATTCATGGCCTTTTACAGCTTTTATATAATTATATATATATATATATATATATATATATATTTCTTTTTGAGTATGATTAAATATCTGTTTTAAATGTTCATTTGATATGCATTTGTTCTAATGTAGATTTTGGCGAATTAGATTTATCTAAATCTAGCCCTTTCAAACGGTTCAAAATAAGTCCAACCGGAACCAGAAAGCTAAAATAGTTAAGATATATTGAAATCTAGTTTGTAAAAGTTTGGTAAATATTAAAGCAACCTCATGACCCTAGATCCATATCTGGTGGGAATGGGAAGCTTTGGCTATGCGTATGCAATGATTTGACTGATGAATCCTTTGTTTTGCGACTGTCTAGAGTACAATTCTCCTTTTCTGTGAATATCTGTGTTGTGCAGGTTTTCTTGGCCATTTTCTGTGAGCTTAGGAATCGTTGGATTGACGATCAAACGGATCTAAATCTGATTCCCACGATTGACAAACTTCATATTACAAATGTATCCTACCAGTTTTTCTGTAAAATGTACATCGAAGGGACCTTAAAACGGTTATCCGGATTTAAGGTCTTAAACTTAGTGAAATATGGTTTGTAGTGCTAGAGTCACTTCGATGGTTGTCATGCCCATAAAAGTCCGACACTTGTATATACATTTTGTGGTCAAGGATGTTTCACATACCGACAATCAACATCCAAATCGAGCCAAAGGCTAGATAGAATAAAATGGAAGTATCAATATGCTTCAATTCCTATGCAAGCGAAAGGGTTTGAAAAACCACCTTTCAAAAAATCATTTTCATACATTGTCTAAATAAAAGGATTTTTTTTCAAACAAATCAAAGCATTCGTATGTAGGTCTAACGAAGCATGGCACTACTTTCAAATCAAACAAATATAGGCTCAATTACTTCCATCGTACACACACACATTGCGAATAAAAAAGGGAAATATTGAAAAGATGTGGTACCGTGTTTTACGAGAGTCGGGGGGTGCCTAACACCTTCCCCCCCGCTTAACTAAGCCCCCGAAATTTAAGAATCTTGGTTTCAAGGCCAAGTTTTGATAGCGTCTAGTAATTAGGCCTACTTGCAAAAAACAAACAAAACTCAGTTGAGTTGGTACAACCATTTTCAAATATACCAACTGGCAACTCTGTAAACCTTTCAAATCGTCGACATGATACATGTTGGCCTTTTCCTAAAAAAATTCACCTTTCATAAAATAGATAAGACAAAAAAGGGTAGAAAACAGTAAAATTTAGGAAGAGGAAGATCTGTCCAAGGCGACAAGATTTTTTCCCGACGTCGACAAGCATACCCTACAACATACTCAAGAGTATTAAGGAATATGTCAAAACATAATTTAGTATATATAAGATACTATGATGATCTCAAGTCCAAGGATCACTTATATTACTATCACTTTAGGAACTCATATTGACATACAAGTAAAACTCCATTAAGGTTCTTATATACGTCACATTTAGTGAAATTATTCTCCAATAAGCACCTAAATACTTGCTTTAGTGTCTCCACACAAATGATCATGAGATCAATAATTCTCTTCAACAGAGCAAGTATAGTATGTACTAATCTATCCGAAATCAGTAATCCCACAGTAGTGATCCAATGATTAGGAACATTCTAGTTTTGAGTTAACATAGAATTTAGATCTCGTTAACATGATCAACATCATGATTCTAAAAGCATTGCTCAATAACTATGGGTTTATCATATTTATTAATTCAACTAATTAACATGGATAAAGAATATATTTTATTATATAAACTCTCTTATTAATAAATGAATAAAATTACAAAGTAAATGCTTATTACATCCAATGTAATTGGCTTGAGGGCATACTACTTTCACCATTACCTAGGATTGATGACTTGTTTGATTAACTCAAAGGAGTGGAGTACTTTTCTAAGATTAATCTATGGTCAGGTTACCATTAACTGAAAGTTAGAAGAGAAGATGTGCCGAAGATGGCGTTTAGAACACATTATGGGCATTACAAATTTCTATGATATCCTTTGGATTAAAAAATGCACTGACGACATTTATGGACTTGATAAATAGGGTTTTTAGGTCATGTTTAGACAAGTATGTAGTGGTGTTCATCGATGATATCTTGATATACTCGAAAACACTGGAAGAACATGTTGAACACTTGAGAAGTGTACTACAAACCTTATGGAAAGAACAACTTTATGCCAAATTTTCAAAATATGAATTCTGGCTAGAAAGGGTTCAGTTCTTAGGTCAAGTGATTGACAAGAACGGTATTTTAGTGGATCCAACGAAGATTGAAGCAGTGATGAACTGGGAACAACCAAAGACCCCTACTGAAGTAAGGAGTTTCTTAGGTTTTGTAGGGTACTATAAGCGTTTCATTAAAGTTTTTTCGAAGATAGCAATCCCATTAACCAACTTAACCAAGAAAACAGTGAAATATGTTTAGACAGACAAATGTCAAAATAGCTTTCAAGAGCTAAATAAAAGACTGAGCATGGCGCCAGTATTATCATTACCAATTGATAGTGGAGGTCTTGTAGTCTATAGTGATGCCTCTCATAAAGGATTAGGTTCTGTTTTGATGCAACATGGGAAAGTAATAGCCTGTGCTTCATGACAGCTAAAGAATTATGAGTTAAGGTTTCCTACTCATGATCTAGAATTAGCGGCGGTAGTATTTGCTCTAAAGATATGGAGGCATTATCTGTGAGAGAAGTGTGAAATATATTGTGACCATAAGAGTTTGAAGTCTATTTTCACAGAGCAGGATTTAAACATGAGAAAAAGACGGTGGTAGGAAATGATCAAGGATTATAACTGTGAAATCATATATCATCTACGGAAAGCCAATGTAGTTGCAGATGCTTTAAGTAAAAAGAACCAAGAGAAGTTAATGGTACTAACAACTCAAGGTCAATTGATTAAAGAGTTTACTAGACTCGACAAAGAGGTTAGAGTTCCTTCAAACTCAACAAGAAAATTATTCGTAATGAAGGATCACTCAACTTTGTTGGGTAAAATCAAGGAAATCCAGGAGAAGGATGAAGAGTATGGGAGGATGAAGAAATCAACGGAGATTATAGATGACAAATTCAAGATAGATAAAGAGGGAATCATTAGGTTCAAGTCATAAATATGGGTTCCTGCAGTGCATGAACTCAAAGAGGAAATCATGTGAGAAGCACATAGTACTAAGTTTTTAATACACCCAGGAAGGCAAAAATGTACAAAGACATAAGTCGAACATTTCTGGTGGCCAAACATGAAGAGGTAGGTGCTTGAATTCGTTAGTAGGTGTTTGACATGTTAGCGAGTTAAAGCGCATCATCAAAGCCTAAGCGGGTTGCTGCAACCTTTAGAAATTCTAGAGTGGAAATGAGAGCATATTACAATGGATTGTGTAGTAGGACTTCCAACCACACAAAAGAGTCATGATGCCTTATGGTGATAGTAGATCGACTAACCAAGTATGCTGACTTTCTACCAATCAAGGTCAAGTTCACCTTGGATAGATTAGTTAAACTAGATATTAAGAAGGTTATATCTAGACATAGGGTTCCAATTTCAATCGTATCTGATCTAGATCCAAGGTTAATTTCATACTTTTGAAAGAGTCTTCAAGAACATCTCGGGACACAGTTAAAATTAAGTACGGCTTACCATTCATAGACTAACGGCCAAAGCGAAAGGACTATTCAGACATTGGAGGATATGCTGAGAGCATGCATGATGGACTTTAAAGAGAGTTGGGAAGACCACTTACCTTTGGTAGAATTCACGTATAATAATAGCTATCACTCTAGTATATAAATGCCACCTTATGAAGCATTATATGGGAGAAGATGTAGAACACCGATGTGTTGGGGCGAAGTCGGGGAATGTCAAATGCTTGGGCCAGAATTAGTTCAACACACAGCCAAAGTGGTTAGGATATTTCGAGAGCGCCAGAAGAGATATGCCGATCTACACAGACAGAAAAGAGACTTCGACGTTGGGAGTCGTGTCTTTTTGAAGGTATCACCTTGGAAAGGGGAGATTCAATTTGGAAAGAAAAGGAAATTGAGTCCACGATTTATAGGACCATTCAAGATCCTAAGAAGAATAAGTGAGGAGGCTTATGAAGTATGTAGACACTCAAAATTTTTCTTTCCTTGGACTAACCTTTCATGAGGGTAAAAGCATAATTTCACTTTAGAGACAACCCCGAGGTATGGGAAAGGCATATTTTCACCCTGGAGATAACCCTGAGGAGAAATCAAAGTGCCAACGATGCCTAGACACGACGTGAACCGAACGAGGATTGTAAAGTTGAGAAAGTGGACATAAGAAGATACGACAGCAATCATTGAACTGCGTGCTATCAAGACAAACTGATTGACGACCCTTGAGAACCGGAAGATACCTTTCAGCTTACTGAATCATCTTCCCTTAATCTAATTTTGTTAGAATTGACCTCATTTCGCAGCCTTTCGCACGGACTTTTTGGGATTTTTGAGTATCGAGCTCAACTTTAACCAAATTGAGACCTAAGGCATGCTTTTTGAGGCATTTAGAGACGTGGGCCCCAGCCTCTGGTGTACCTACTCCAGCCACTGGTACACCTACGACTGCCATAGATAGTCTATTTCAGTAGCATGAAGCTCATAAATTGAAAAAGAAGAGAAGAAGTTAGAGAGAAAAGCATTTTTTAGAGAGAGAGAGGCTCGGATATTGCTATAATTCATCATATTTGTGTTGTTTATGCTTAGATCTAGCATACTTTGAGTGTCTAGAGCAGCATAAATTGATCCAAAGCTACAAGAAGCTTGTTCATGCGTCACCCAAGGTGAAAAATAATCATTTTAGCCACTTTCTTTGTAAATATTATTTATATACTAGATTTATGTCATATATTGCTTGAATCTAGATAGATCTAATGTTTTATACATATATTGTGGTGTAGGTGGTAGATCTATAGATCCCATCGATTATTTATCTCATATATTGTTGTAAATCAAGTCTGGAGACTAGATTTACCTATATCTAAGCTGGATCTAGCCTTTTGAATGGTTATTAAGCATATAGCTTTAACCCGTATGCTAGATCGGTTTAGATCCATGGTAGATCTATATGTTTACTGCTTTTGTTCAGTCCCGATCACTCCGTAGAGCCTTAGATCTGTATATAGAGGTGAGGGGGTCCTAGTAGCTCATAATGGAGATTTCAACTGATGGAATCATCTATTATAGGGTCTAGGATATGTTGTACAAACATATTTATGTTTAATAATGTGAGCCTAGGAATCCCGATGTCGAGATCTAGTGATCGGATCTTGACTTGATTCTTACGAGGGACGTTTTATTTTCAATGTAATGTTTAAATAACGTAAAATCATTGTACATGTAATGTTTGGATCTTGAAGACGGATTCGAGGGGTTAGTCTCGAGAAGTCGGACTCAAGATTCTGTGATATTAAAAATCATATTTGGGGGTGTTTGTGTTCATCGAGATGGCTTATATGCCCGATGATGATCCGACCTTTTTTGGGCGCTTTTAGCATACATTTTTACAAAAAAACATTTCCAAATCAAAACAGCAAAGATCTTTCATACTAACAATAAGGCAATTTGGGGATAGACATTAGATCATAAATGGAAGTATCAAAGGATATTGATTCCTATTTGACGAAGGATTTGAAAACTTTGTTTTCAAAACATTATTGATATATATTGTGTTCTAAAAAGTAACCTTTATATAAATCAAATCCTTTGTGCAAAGGGTTAAAGAGGTACATCACTACTTTCGTAATAATTTCATAGACTTAAGAATTAATAATGGAAGTATCAAAAGTCCTCGATTACTATTCGAGCGAAGTGTTTAAAACCATATGTGTTTCCCAAAATATCATATGAAATGTATATTTTGTCTAAAAATGAACTTTTGCTAAATCAAACCCTTCGTACATAGGTGCAAAAGAGGAATGACACTACTTCCAAATAACTCATAATAAGGTTTAGAATAAAATTTTCAAAATAAAACACACACACACTCACACGTATACACACACTTTATGCATAGAAAAAAAAGAAGATATGGTAACTGTGTTTTCACGAAAGTCGGGGGGTGCCTAACACCTTCCCATCGCTTAAGCTAGCCCCCAAATTCTAAGAATCTCGGTTTCAGACCAATGCTATAGAGTCACATATTGGACCATATTGCAAAAACCTTCAAAATTCGGATGAGTTGGTACATCCATTTAAATCATACCAACTGGCAGCTCTGTCTCATTCGGTCTAACCATCAAAATTACTCAATAAAATTAAAACTTTGTAAAAATAAGTCGACTAATGTCGTTCTTTTCCTTACAAATTCACCTTCAGATGAATCAATCGACATATCAAAAGATAAAAGGGTAGAAAAAAGGAAAACAAGGAAGAAATTGTAATGCCCGAGAAAATTTAACCTTTATGTAAATAAATTTTATTTGATTTTATTGAAAAAAATTATAATATATGTGTATTAAAGTGAGTAAGCTGTTTAAAGGTCATTGTATGACCTAAAAAGATGCGAATGTGGTTAGGATTCTGGCTAAGTGATAGAATTAAATGATTTGAATTTCCAAGACGAAAATAAAGATTTTTTGAGAAATTTTTGAGAAATCACTATTCATCTGTTTCTGCTCAGGAATTAGTTTTGAATTTTTGAGAAACACGTAATGATAGGATTTGAAGACAAGATGGAATATCTAATAATATTTCGGTTATGGCTCGCCAAGTTTTTGCTTGAGGACTTAAAATCCTAAGGGTTAGGGAGAGTGAAATCGAAGAAGAAATGGTTAAGTGTAATAATGATGATTATTATACAGAACGAGCACGAGTACAATACTAGTTATTATACGAGTACTATATAAATTTAATATGATGTATAATACGAATATCATACGAAGTATATACGAAGAAAATACGAGAATTATACGAAAGGAATACGATAAGTTCTTAATGGACTTTAACCATTGGACTTGGACCTTGCCAAGCCCAATTGGTGAATGATTAAGGCCAAATGATTATTTTAATCAAGCCAAAGAATAAGCCCATTGAGAAATAACTCTAAGCCCAAACCAAGAACCGAACCTGTGGGTTGAACCAATGGGTTATCGGGCGGGTAAAACACATGGGATAACCCATGAGGGTCCCCTTGGGGGCACATGTTAGCACATGGTAGAGCATGAAGGAGATATGGTAGAGCATATGGGAGACATGGGTGGCACATGGGCCAAACTTGGTGGGAAATTAAGCAAGATAGAGGAGGTTTGCCTATTGACTATTTTACCCTCTATCTTACATTTATATATAAGAAAGGCTTGGTGGTTCATTTGTGGTTTACAAAGTTCACCAATACATATAAGTTGAGAGAGAAGAGAAGCTTTAACACAGGATCAAAGAAGCTAGGAAGCTAGTTAAGACATTTGTCAAGAACAAAAAGTCTAGAACTCAAGAACACCAAGAGGTATAAATATGTAAACTTTGATTTTCATCTTCCTTCAATATATAATTGATAGAGATATGTTAATTGGTGGAGCATGAATTGAACAAAGTGATAAGGTGGATATTAGTGGACTATAGAACATTAATAACCAAGAACAAGTAAAACCATAATTGAATGGTTAAGAATTTAATAAAGAAAATCTTAAAATTGTTGTTAATGAACAATTGAAACCATTATAACTTAGATGTTTATAATGGTTAGAATCATAGATTTATAACCAATGGATTGATTCCATTTAGTTTAGAGTTAAATGTAGGGTTTTCGGCACATAAACGCAGTGGAAATTAAAAATTTTCGAAACCCTAAAACAGGGTCCATGCGAAAACATATTAATTCAGAGGTTAAGATATATTTTACCGATTATTCAAGCCTGAAAGGAGACGATGGAGATTCTGGAACTGCTTCGAATCCTCAACGAAATCCAACGGAACTGCGCCTCTACGGTATCCACACGAACGTCCCGCGAATCGTCACACGATCTGCAGCAAGAAAAGCTGCGGTACTAGCCGCCAAGGATCTGGACTTTTTCGAAATTTTTCTCTCTAGTCTCTCTCTAAGAGCGGCTAGGGTTTTGATATCGATGATACCCTAAACGGCTGATATATCATATATATAGCAGTTAAAGGAATTAACCAAAACCTAATCCAATTAGAAAAATAAAATCCGAATTTATATATATATATATATATATATATATATTATATCTTAATTAAGTCTTACTTAATTAATATACATATATATATATATATATAAATTATCCTATTAATTTAAATTCATAATTTAAATACTATCAATCATATTGATATATTTAAATCCATACAATTTAAATTAATTTCCTTTTAATTACGTTCTAAGTGTGTGACCTTATAGGTTATTATTATGTTGGCAATAATTTTAAAATCATATTATAAAATTATAAACAGTGAGCGGCATCTAGTAATGCATCACTGCTACCCAAATAATAATAAGATCGGTGATTCGATACAACCTTTTCGTGACCAATGTTTCAATGTAATTTAATCCTTTTAACCTTGACATCCTAGATTAAACTCGAGGCATGGAATGTGTCATCCTCTTCATAATTTAATCTGAGTTTTCTTGATCGATGAGTAGACTATATGAAACAAATCACTATTTGAGCATGGCCATGCATTTCATAGTCCTACTCAATCAAGAGGCCTATGGATATCACCCCTAATATATAGGAGGGTTAAATTCCATCTAGATCACTCATATTCCTCACACGATTCATGATATACCCAATAATCACCTTTATCGTCCACCTATTAAAGGTGGCCTTTGATGATATCAAAGTACATAAATTCTCGTGTAGTAATATAGTGATTTCAGGTCGGAGGATCATTACATCATTGTCACTATGAGAATTTCTTATGACACTTTGCATAATGCTCCACGTAGAATTCTCATGGTGGGTCTGCCCAGTACATTGTTCTCTAACATGTACCTATGCATTGACTCAATATCTCATATATTTATGACCAATGAGATTTGGCCATCAGTCAATCCACATACTAGTCTCAATGTATCATTGTTGTCCCATTAACAATGACACTCGACTAGGGACATTTAAGAGTAATGATACTAATTGTAACTATATGATCTCATGTTCAAGTCACATACTTGAAGCCATATAATTTGTATCACTATTCTAAGGACTTTTATTATGTTAACATTTATATAACGCAGTAAATAAAACCATAATAAAATAATTCATTTATTCAATCAAATATAATATCAAAAAATGTTTAAACAATTACATCAAAGAATTAGCCTCTAGGGCATAAACTCTAACATTAAAATCTCGAGTAACGAAGTTTTGGCAAAATTTACGCGATTAAACGTTAAACGTTGAAATCATAAATTTTCTTAGAATGATAGTCAAAAGTCACCGTTTAACTCGAAAACCTTAATTTTTGATGGCGTATCGTAGAATAAGGTAATTAAGACTTACGGGAGCAAGGACAGTCAGATTCGGACTTAAAAAGAAGAAATGAGCGACGAACGTTCATAAACGTTTAACGAACGCATAAAAAGAAATGAAATAGTGAATTTATAGCTAACGGATTCAGAAACTTATTCTGACTAGATAGATTCAAAGAATATGACATATGTGAACTAATGGCTTTGGAATTAGCCAATTCTGAGTTATAGCAATCGCGTTACGAGCTCGGGAATCTCAGTATTTGGAAAAAAATTCTAAGGCTAAGAGCCGCCAATGCCTAAGAAGTTGGCGCCGCAGCGCCTGTCCGGGAAAAATTCACTGCCAGGATGGCAACGCTGCGCGGCTTTTTGAGTTAAAGTTGGAGCCGCAACGCCCTTAATGAAGAAATTTCTGATGTGGACATTTGTTAAACCAACTTTTTACATAGTAATTATGGGGCAAGTAAATGGTTAATATACATGAAGAGAAACTTCTTAAACAACATGTTTAACAATCATTTTATGAATTAAATATTGATTAAACATATTTAAATCTGAAACTCGAAATCCGAAAACATAAACCGTAAATCATAATCGAGTTGATTGTGTGCTTTAAGGTTATATGATATGCAATAGAGGTGCGAAGTATGAGAATGTTAAGAAATGAAGATAAAACTTACGTAATTCCTATATGGAGTTCGATACCGATAATCCAGGGAAAATGTGTTCGAGTTAACGAACCAATTAAGGTTTCATCTATCATCATGTTTAATGATGATTGACGAGTGTCTGTTTGTAATATATGAATGTTAATGAACCGTAATAAATATTAGATAACTTAAACGGATGTTATTAGTTTAGCAATTCGGCTAAGTTATGTAAAAAGGAGGAGATAGTTTACACAATATATATCAATTGTAATAACCTAATTGGTATGCTATGTGTTTATGTCTTGTAGAAGTTGTAAAGATCCAAAGTAAAGTAAACTTACAAGGTTGAAGATTCGAAGGCAAATTTTCTAAACTCTTATCTACACTTTAAAGTTGGACAAGTTGTCAATATGCATACTTTCCAATGCATGGACAATTTTTGAATGATCGATGCCATTTGTTTTGGCTAGACTGACATTAAAAGTATTTTGGTTGATTTTTCTACAAATCTTTCAAAATATTCATAATGTTGTTATTCTATGCCAATTGCTTTGGTACAGATTCAAATGTAAGCCTGAGTATGAATACACAAAGGTTTTAACGTCATTAAATTGATGGGTATGTGAGGTTGCCAAAACTTAAACGTAAATACATTTAATAAATGAGTGTTGATCAACATAGAGTACTACAGGCTGATCACCTATGTAGACACTCAAAATTTTGCTTTCCTGTTACTAACTCGCAAAAGGGAAAAACTGTCTATTACCTTCCAGAGACAACCTTGGAAGTCCAAATCATCAAATCAAACCCTGGCGACAACACCGGGAGATCAAATCCAACCCCGGCGATAACCCAGGGAGAAAAAGCCAACCTTCGGAGAAGACCTCAAAGCATTAAAGTAAACCCCGACGACAACCCATGGAGATACAGCCAACCTCGATGACAACAACGGGAGATCAAATCCAACCCCGGCGACAACCCCGAGAGATAAAATCCACCCTCGGCGACAACACCGAGAAATCAAATCAAACCCTGACAAAAACCCCGAGAGATACAGTCAACCCTGGCGACAACCCCGAGAGACCAAGCCAACCCCGGGAGATCAAGAAGCATCAAATTAATCCCCAGAGACAACCATAGGATATCAAGTCAACCTCGGAGACGACCCTGAGGAAGAACAAATTCAGCTGGGATCAAACCTCGGATATAACCCCGAGAAATAGTCAAAAACCCTATCAATCCTGTAAACAACCCCCGAAAGGGTAAAATGGTCATTTTACTGACTTGACATCAAATCAAGTCAAAATGAAGCCAAATCAATGCCATGAAGGTCATGCAGAACCATAATATCAATCCCGAGTGAAAATAACACAAGATAGCTCAACGGACGGACTGCGAAGACTCGAAGATCTGGTCATGGACTCATCTTCTCGGATTCGAATAATGTTAAATCCCGTGTCATTATGTATCTCTCGAAAAGGGCTTTACGAAAAGGTATAACACGCGTCAATCATACTCCCGGATTGAAAGTTATGAAAGTTCGAAGCAGACAGCGCGTTGGTCGGAGTGCACGTACTTCAAGAAAACGGGACCCATGGGATCGGATTCCACCCGGGGAGCCGTAGGTAGACCCGTGGCTATTTTGTTCTATAAATAGAGACCCCCACCAGCCCAAAAAAGAGAAAAAAAGAAGAAAAGAGAGGAAATTCCTCCCATTTCAGCTCTTAAACCTACCTACAGTGCTCCAAACTTTAATTTTACTCTTCCAATACATTTGTATACATATATATACTAACAAATCAAATTTTAACTGGTGGAAGCATAGTTTTCAAGCCCTCCAAGTAGTTTAAAGCCTTTAGCACTATATTCTGTAAAATTTCTTGTGATCTGAAGCTTTTTACTACCTTATCATATATATATATATATATATATATATATATATATATATATATATATGAACAAATATATATATATATAGCTTCTAGTTTCACCTATATTTCAAATCAGTGGTCTTTCTGGCTTACATTTATGTATATATAAGAATATATATACATTTTTAAGTGATTTTGCAGCCTAAATTTCAAATCTGTGACTTTTATGGCTTTAATATATATATAAGTATATATATATATATATATATATTTACAAGTTTTATTTAGCCTAGATTGTTAATCTGTGGCATTTTTTGCTTTAATATATATATATAACTATATATATATATACTAACTCTGTTAGCCTGAATTGCTAATCCGTGACTTTTCCTCGCTTTAATATATATAAAATTATATATATATATATATATATATATATATATATATATATACTAACTCGTTTGGTCTGGATTGCTAATCCGTGACCTTTTAAGCTTCAATATATATAAGCATATATATATATACATTAATCATTCACGTCTGGATTGAAAATCCGTGGCTCTTTCCATCTTTATTATATATAATTATATATATATATATATATATATTATTTATTCAATGTGATTAAATATCAGTTTTAACTGTTCATTTGATATAATTATGTACTGATGTAAAGTTTGTGGACTAGGTTTATCTGAATCTAGCCATCTCTTAATTTCAACCGATTCAAAAGCTGTCAAACTGGAGCCGTTGAGCTAGAATGGCTAAGATTTATTTAAATCTAACTTTCTTTCTAGTTTTGTAAATATTAAAGTGGCTACGCGACCCTAGATCCGTATCTAGGGAGAACGGGAAGCTTTGGCTACGCGCATGCAAGAATTTAACTGATGAATCTTTTGTCTTGCGATGTCTAGATTTCAATTTGCATTTTATTTCAATCTCTTATGTGCAGGCTTTTTTGATAATATTATGTGAGCCTAGGAATCACGGGTTTTACGATTAATCACATAGATCTAGATCCGGTTCCGACGATGGACAACTTTGCACTGTACACTAAGCCAACTGAAAGGAGTATGACATGGCTATCCCACGAGTAAAATAGTACCCATGATGTCTAAAAGTGCCAATGGGTCTCAAGTGTGTCATAAACCACACATACAATAAAACAGCACTACCCTTGAAGAACCCCACAGGATGGGTACGACAGAATGTAGTCGACCTCAAGGTCTCTGCTAGTATCATGGGCAGGATGGTACTGAAAGTAGTATGTACACAAGTCAATCATGTTTGATGATAAAGCATATACTTTGTAACAATCTTATTCATTTATTAATAAAAGTATTATTTAATTAAAGGCATTTCTTTATGTACTTGGTGATGTTTTTATAATATGTGATAAACTCATAGTTTTAAGCAATGCTTTTAGAATCATGATGATGATCATGCTAATGAGATCTAAATTCTTAGATATCTTAAAAACTAAAATAGTTCCTAATCGATGGATTACTAAAAAGGGGATTAGTAAATCCGGATAGATTAGTACATATGTTGCTTACTCATTGGATGAGGATGATTGATCTCATGATCATTGGTCCGGAGACACTAAAGAAAGTATGTAGGTGCTTATTGGAGAATAAGTACATTGAACGTGACTTGCTAAGAAATACCTAATGGAGTTTTACTCGATTGTCAATAGAAATTCCTAATGTTATAGTAGTACAAGTGATCCTCAGACTTGAGATCATCATAGTATCTTCAAAATAATGAATTATACGTTGACTTATTCCTTAAGACCCTTAGGGTATATCAAAGGGTAATGTTTGAGTGTAATAAATTATATATGGAGATAATGAATGATCAATAAAGAATCTACCGCTTCTAGTAAAAGAAGAGATATGTCTTATGTGATTCGATAAATGACAACCTAGTAATCCTTGGCCAAGGTGGAATGAAATTAGAAAGGAATTTCTAATTTGCATTATTTGGAGTTGTGCATTTTGGATCGAAATACGTATAATTAAATAAAATAAGACTTGACAGTAATTTCATGTCTTATATTTAATTAGGACATTGTATGGTGGAAGGATTGAATTGTACGGTAACTATTAACTCACAGGTTCTTTTATGATTAATGTTGAAATCTATATTATTTGGAAAGTCGTTGATCGCTAAGGAGGCTTATCCTTGTTGTAGAATAAATGTTATTTATTTAAATAAGTTAGTAGTTTAATTTATTTATTTATTTAAATAAGATTAGAATTGTTCTAATTGATTTATTCACAATCGGTTTAATATGGAGAACCTAAAGGGTCACACCATAAAAGGAAGAATATTTATTAACGAAGCAAATTGCTTAATCATAATAATAAGTTTAGTATATTTAATTTAATCTATGGTGATAGAATAAATTAAATAGCTTAATATTTATTATTTAATATTTTGAAAATATTAAATATAAATTAATAAAAGGACTCTTATTATTATTATTACTATTATTATTATTTAATTTCTAAAGGAGTTTGGGAATTAATTAATAAGATACTCTCTCTCTCTCATATATATTCTTAATAAGATTATGAGGCTAATTAATTAGAAGAGTTTAATTAATCCCAATAGGATTGGGAAACCTAATTAATTAAAAGGGTTTAATTAATTAATATGAAACCCTAATCCTAATAGTTTAGGAGGGTTGCCTACATCTATAGATAAGAAAGTCTTATTGTGGAATAATATTTAGACATTTAATTCCAAGAGTTGGGAGAGCACTCCTTTTCTAGAGAGAATAAAACTAAGGTTTAACCAAACACCATTCTTCTTGAATTCTTATTCTTTCTTGGTGGATCACCTCTAGAGGCCAAACACTTGGGTGGCTAACATTGATCAAAGGAACGAATCAACCCAATGGATTCAAGTCGAACGCGAAAAGGATTTGGAGTCGTACATGAGGAAGCTAAAATCTTCAAGGGTGTAAATCTTAATCTTCATCTATTTCGTTTAATTAATAATTGTGCATAAATGATGATCCAGGTATATAGTTTGTAAATTTAAAACTCTGATTTACCATGCTTCTGCGATTTTATGCAATTTGATTGTATCTATGAATCTTACAAACCTAACAGTGGCATCAGAGCCAAACCTTTATGCAAGTTATTAATTGTTCAGATTTGATATATATGTTTATGTGTTTAGAACAATTTTTTTGGGCAGAATTATTGGTATAGAATCATATTTTTTGGAGAAAAACTGTACAATTAGCGAACTAAAAAAATAGTTTCTGGAGACTGGCGCCGCAGCGCTTGATTGTAGTACAATCATGGCTCCGCAAAGACGACTCCGTGTTCTGACACTGATGATGTGGCGCCGCAGCACCTGATGCTAGTTCAATAACAGCGCCGCAACGCCTCTCTCTACAGAAAAAAAAAATTGGATTTTATGATAACTAATTGAAGATGAAATTGAATTCTTTGTTTCCTAAAAATAAAGGAGTTTATTTGTGAATTAGAAAAATGGATTCTATGCTTTCTTAAGTAAAGGAGTTTATTTAGATATGAAATATGATTTCATATTAATCAAAATAAAGGAGTTTATTTTGATAAGGAAATTTTTATGATAACTAATTGGAGATGAAATTGAATTTCTTTTTTTCTAAAAATAAAGGAGTTTATTTGTGAATTAAGAAAATGGATTCCATGCTTCCTTAAATAAAGGAGTTTATTTAGATATGAAATAGGATTTCATATTAATCAAAATAAAGGAGTCTATTTTAATAAGGAATTGGATTCCACATATTTTGTTCTTCCCAAAAACATTTTTAAAAGTTAAAATAAAGGCGTTTATTTTGATTTGGAATTGGATTCCATATTAATTAAAATAAAGGAGTTTATTTTGATTAAATAATTTGATTAAAAATAAAAGAGTTTATTTTTATTCAAAAATGGATAAATTAAAATAAAATGTTTATTTTGATTTAAATTTGGATTAAAATAAAAGAGTTTATTTTAATTCAGAATTGAATTTTATGCTAACTAAAATTGCTCATTAAATCGATATCAATGTATATATTGAATGTTTATTATTCATGAGATGAATGCTTTATTTATTGATGCATATGTTGATGTGTATGATAATAAATGGGGCTACTATTGACCAATGTGATTGTATTTTATTTTAGTTAGATGCTTGAATGTATGGGTTTTATAAATAGGGTCTGCGTATCTCGTCTTCTCTAATTTTTCTTCATGTAAATTCTATCTCCCTGCTATGTATTTTTCCTTGACTGCTGATTAATGTTTCTATTTATAGTAAATAGTTTTTGTAATAGGAATAGTTAGAATTAAATTTTGAAGAATTGGAGACCAAAGAGCAAGGAGCAAGGAGCAAGGAGCGCGTGAAGATCCGTTTGTAATAGAGCCCGTGATTTAAATGTAATAGTTATATTTAAATTTAATTATTTCACTCTATGTTTGACCTTTTGGTTCACTTGGTGGCTCTAGTGAACAAAACTAGAATAAAGTCCATAATCAATCCGGGTAGAATATAATATTCTATAAGTGAATGATTACTATATATATTTTATATATTATACAACATGCTTCGTATGTTAGTTAATATAACGCGTATTTTATATATATATATATATATATATATATATATATATGTGTGTGTGTGTGTGTGTGTGTGTGAATGCATGCTAAACAAGATGAGACAAATAATAACAAACCCCTCAAAGATTTTATATTAAGTCCTAAGCGTTCAAAGATATTTGGAATATCGAACGTCGTCTTCTAGCATGTTAAAACAATAGAGTATTAAATATTTAATATGAGTTTGTTGTGCACACACAAGGCGATTATTAAATATTTAAGATGTTCTTTTATTACATATTACGTTTTTAAGGAATTGAACATTATCGCTTTGTTGTGCACACACAAGGGCTGTAGTTTTCTCTTCACTTATATGAAAATGCTGGGTTGGACTTAACTAATATCATTTTGGTTCGGATAAGCACACACTTGACCATAATGATCTAAGAGGCAAAATACAAGGAGTTACATGGTAATGTAATTGATAAAAGTTGTCAACCTATTTATTTATATATAGTTTGTTGTGCACACATAAGGCTATATATATTTGAAATAGGATCCTTATTCTCATTAGCAAATCTTTAATTTAATTTGTCGAACTATATATTGTGAGGGTAATATAGTTTGAAGAAAATAGTGGGAGATACCAATTTAAAACAAGACCTAATTTATTTTGGTAATTAATAAAAGAATGTATGCTATAATGTTGTTAATTATAAATTTATTTATAGAATTTTATAATGTCTAAATTACTATCACTACGTAGCATATTATATCTAAATAACCGAACCAAATTTAACAAATTGGTTAAGGAATTTGAGAATAGTTCTCAAGGCTTAAAAGCTACCTTATGCCCTTAATACTCCTATCCCTGCAATGGATGCAGAAAATGCCTCTAAGAAAGAGATTGCTACTTTTAGAAAGTAGCGAGATGATGCATAGTTGGCTCAATGCATCATGCTCGCATCTATGAGTAACGAGCTTCAGCGTCAGCATGAAACTATGGATGCTCCTAAAATATTCCTGCATTTCAAGTAGTTGAATGGTGAGGAAAGTAGGACTGCTAGATATCAGATATCTACGGAGCTTTTCCAATCTAGAATGACCGATGACACTACAGTATAGACACATGTCTTAAAGATGATCAATTTGATTGAACAATTAGGAAAATAGGATTTTGTCATGGATGGAGAGTTGAGCCAAGAATTGATCTTGCACTCAATCCCAGACTCCTTCTCACAATTGTTGTGAATTTTCAGATGTACAAGCTAAATGTCAGCCTCGCTGATTTGCTTAAACATGTTGAAAATTGTTGAGAGTCACTTTCCGACAAAGAAAGACCAAGTCTTATTGATAGGGGCCAAAGGATCTTCTGAAATGAAGAACGATTCAAAGAAGGTAAATAGAAAGACAAATACAAAGGATAATAAGAACAAAACTGGTACGAATAGCAAAGGAGTTTGCTTCCACTACAATAAGCCTGGACACTGGAATAGAAACTGCAAGAAGTATCTTGCAAAGCTTTGGTTACAAATATAGTTTTATTCATAATTGAAATAAATCTTTCAGTAAGTAAAATTTCTACTTAGGTATTGGATACCGCATATGGTTCTCATAAATACAGATTTATGAAGGGACCAAGCAGAAGTAGAAAGCTAAACAAGGGGAAGTCTTCCTACGTGTAGGAATGGAGCAAAGGTTGGTTCATTAAATGCATGAACTTATTATTTAGCGCCGCCTACGGGCAAGTCCATTAGTTTAAATAATTAACAATTTACTGAATGGACTTTATATACTTGACTTACATGAAACTAATTTTAAATTGAACAAACTAGTAAAAAAAGAGGAGATGATCATTCAAAGAGTTGAATATTTGTATTTGGTGAAATACACGTCTTAATAATTTGAAAGGTTAAAAGAATTTAGAAGTAAAACTAATTAGCAATGTATTATGATTCTTCGATTGGATCGAGGAATAAATATTTGTGCAATAAGTTTTAAGATTATCTTAAATGATGTTCTCACAATGGACGCTTCCTGATACACAATAATTGATTGATGTATATAAAAGTAAAAATTACACCTTGTTATTCTTGGGACGATCTATAAAGATTTTACCTACATTCCAATATCCTTATAGGGTAATGCCCTGTGAACGGCTGCATATCTACAAAATAAGGTAACCTCAAAATCCGTTCCCAAAACTTCAAAAGAGTTATAAACATGAAGGATTTCTAATCTTAAGTATGTTAAAATAAAGGGTTGTCCAGCTTATGTAAAAAGGTTTCAAAAGGATAAGCTCGGGACAAGATTTGACAAATATAAATTTGTGAGACATCCTAAAGTAAGTTTAGGGTAAATATTCTATAATCCTACTTAGTAAAAGGTGTTTGTTGCGAAACACGTTGCCTTCTAAGATAAAGATGTTTATCATTGAAGGGCTAGTGGGAGGATAATAGATCTTGAAGGAGTTCAAGAACCACAAATCACTATTAGTAAAAAGGAAGAACCTGTTGTTAGACCTATTGTACCACAACCAAATCGTAAATCTGGAATACTACCGAAGATACCTGGGAGGTATGGATTCATCATAGATGATGATGATGAGGAATGCATCATAGAGATTGATTATCCAGTTATATACGATAAGGCTAAGAGTTGTAGACACTCAGAGAAATGGTAGATGACTATAAATCTAAAATGGATCTTTAAATCAATGCTCAAGACCATTCGAATTTTACTTACGATTGTAACTTATTATTACTAAATTTGGCAAATGGACATGGAGACGCCCTTCCTCAAATATAAATTATTAGAGGAGAATGTATGTATAATACATCCAGATGGATTTTTTTCAATGGTTGAAGCAAATTATGTATATGAGCTACAACAATCCATTTATGGATTGAAGCAAGCTTCTCAAAGATGGAACATTCATTTTGATAAGACAATCAAAAGAGTTTGATTTTATCAAAAATGAGAATGAACCTAGTGTGTACAAAAGGGTCAGTGGGAGAGCTGTGACATTCCTAGTATTATATGTTGATATACTACTGATAAAGAATGATATACCAGTGCTATATGCAGTAAAGATAAAGTTGTCTAAACATTCCTCCATGAATGATTTGGGTAGAACCTAAATTGGAGATATAAATCTATAGATAGATTTAAAAAGATGTCCGGCTTAACCCAAGGAACGTATATTCATTTGATGCTAAAGGCGTTTAGCATGAAAAACTCCAAAAGATAGTCTCATGATGATGAGCCATGGAGTGTGTATCTCTAAAATTATCCTCAATAAAAGAGAGATCGCATGAGTTACTATCATGTATGAAATGAAATGTATGAGACTTGATGTTGATCAGTCATATTCTGGACAAGATCACTATAAGACAGTGATAAACATCTTAAAGTACTTAATTGACACTAAGGATGTAGTCATGATTTATGATGGGTCTGAATTAAACTAGAGAACTAAATAGACTCAAGTTTTTAGACTGACCAAGACGACAGCAAATCCACTTTAGGGTAAGTCGTTACCATGAAAGGTGGTGCAGTGAATTGGAAAGGTTCCAAACAGCAAAGAGTTGTTGGTTTAGTGATAAAGACAAAGTATATAACTGTAAATGAAGCTGCAAGTTGATGTTTCGGATGAAAAGTTCATTACAGAACTAGGAATAGTTCCTAAGTCTCATCTTGGATCCAAACATGTGTTGCAGCACTTTCATTTGATTAAAGAAATCATTGAAAGAGGAGAAGTCACTATAGAGATAGTGAACTCCCAAAAATGACATTGCATATCCATTTACTGAAGCTAATCCAACAGCAGAATAATTGTCACTTAGAGGAGAAGGATATTAGATACCATGGCGATTGACTTTAGTGCAAGTGGGAGATTAAAAGCAGTATGCACATAAGCCAATCATGTTTGATGATAAAGCATATACTTTGTAACAATCTTATTCATTTATTAATAAAAATATTATTTAATTAAAGGCATTTATTTATCTACATGGTGCTGTTTTTATAATATATGATAAACCCATAGTTTTAAGCAATGCTTTTAGAATCATGATGATGATCATGCTAATGAAATCTAAATTTTTAGATAGCTTAAAAACTAAAATAGTTCCCAATCGATGGATTACTAAAAAGGGGATTAGTAAATCCATATAGATTGGTACATATGTTGCTTGCTCATTGAATGAGGATGATTGATCTCATGATCATTTGTGCGGAGACACTAAAGCAAGTATGTAGGTGCTTATTGGAGAATAAGTACACTGAACGTGACTTGGTAAGGAATACCTAATGGAGTTTTACTTGCTTGTCAATAAAAATTCCTAATGTGGTAGTAGTACAAGTGATCCTCAGACTTGAGATCATCATAATATCTTTTGTTTAATGAATTATACTTTGACTTATTCCTTAAGACCCTTAGGGTATATCAAAGGGTATGCTTGGGTGTAATAAGTTATATATGGAGATAATGAATTATCAATAAAGAAGCTACCGCTTCTAGTAAAAGAGGAGATATGTCATATGTGATTCAATAAATGACAACCCAGGAATCCTTAGCAAATGTGGAATGAAATTAGAAAGGAGTTTCTAATTTGCGTTATTTGGAGTTGTGCATTTTAGAATCGAAATACATATAATTAAATAAAATAATACTTGACAGTAATTTCATAACTTATATTTAATTGGGACATTGTATAGTGGAAGGATTGAATTGTACGATAACTATTAACTCATAGGTTCTTTTATGATTAATGTTAAAATCTATATTATGAAAAGTCGTTGATCGCTAAGGAAGCTTATCCTTATTGTAGAATAAATGTTATTTATTTAAATAAATTATTAGTTTAATTTATTTATTTAAATAAGATTAGGATTGTTCTAATAGATTTATTCACAACCGGTTTAATATGGAGAACCTAAAGGGTCACACCATAAAAAGAAGAATATTTATTAAAGAAGCAAATGACATAATCGTAATAATAAGTTAAGTATATTCAATTTAATCTATGGTGATAGAATAAATTAAATAGCTTAATATTTATTATTTAATATTTTAAAAATATTAAATATAAATTAATAAGAGGAGTCTTATTATTATTATTACTATTATTATTGTTATTTAATTCCTAAAGGAGTTTGTGAATTAATTAATAAGATACTCTCTCTTTCTCTCACATATATTTCTAATAAGATTAGGAGGCTAATTAATTAAAATATTTTAATTATTCCCAATAGGATTGTGATGCCTAATTAATTAAAAGGGTTTAATTAATTAATATGAAACCCAAATCCTAAATAGTTTAGGTGGGTTGTCTACATCTATAAATAAGAAAGTCCTATTATGGAACAATATTTAGACATTTAATTCCAAGAGTTGGGAGAGCACCCCTTTTCTAGAGAAAAGGAAACTAGGGTTTAGCCAAACATCATTCTTCTTGAATTCTTATTCTTTCTTGGTGGATCACATCTAGAGCCCAAACACTTGGGTAGCTAACGTTGATCAAAAGAACGAATCAACCAGGTGTATTCAAGTATAACGCGAAAAATATTTGGAGTTGAACTCGTACCCGAGAAAGCTAGAATATTCAAGTGTATGAATCTTAATCTCCATCTATTTCGTTTAATTAATAACTGTGCATAAATGATGATCCGGGTATATGGTTTGTAAAATTTAAAACTCAGTTTTACCATGCTTCCACGATTTTATGCAGTTTGACTGTATCTATGAATCTTAGAAGCCTAACAGGTACAACCCTGTCTAAGAGTGCAAACTACTGTGATCAGGCTGATATCCAAGTGATCCATATATAGCAGCATATACAGGTAGGCGGTGACGCACATCAACAAAATATCTATGCGTGAAATTTGCCAATTCCTTGCAGTAATAGTAAAATCTTTTGAATATCGTGCACAGCTATCCAGCCAGCCAAATTAATCAATCAGGAAGTCCAGGGTAACCACATGCCCTAAAGTAATCTCATCTGTGACTACTTTGGGCCTCAAGCCATTCAAGGTCATGAACTGTCGTCTCATATCACTGATGGCCATCCTAGCACAAGGCCGATCCAATGGTAAACAAGTGATGCGCTCATACTCCTCCAACGTAGGAGTAAGCTCATGGATGCCAAATCTGAAAATCTGTCGCTCAGATATCCAGCAAGATAACATGCTGTCCATGAAGTCCAGTGGGACCTGGAAAGCCAATATGGCAATAAAATGCCCCAAGAACTGATTAACTGTCGCCCTGTCTGTGGGAGGCAAACTGTCATACCAGGATCTCAAAGAAGATGCTACCAATAAAGGTGGCATGTGCTCAATACGGCTAACGGTAGATGAAGACATCTGTAGAACCGTATCATGAGACCATTAGGGGTCAATGCTAAACTCACCTATCTGAATGCATATCCATGATATAATGTATGCATCATGATAGATAATAATGATAAATGACAATAGGATGCAATAAATAAGAAATATCATGCATTTCTAAATACACTGTCTGCTGAAAGCATCATCTCTGTCTGCTACTAAAATACAAAATAAAAAGTACAGGAAAATGGAGCAAAATTGCCCAATGACTAACAGATGCCTATCAAAAGAGATAACAAGAAATGGGGCATAGCCGCCCAATATCTAACAGAGGCCTATCAAAATATATAACGAGAAATCTAGCAAAAGAAGTCTATGATATCTGCATCTAGAAGATCAACTTGCTACAACTCCTCCTGAGTCACTGAATCTCTGCCAGAAGGAATGTTTGGTCGATAGAGGGGAGGACCTGCACCAGTATAATTGCCAAAATATAGACCTCCTGAGGGGCCCGCTCCTGGGATGGAAGGATCTAAAAAATCTGCCTTTGAAGGATCCTTGCCAAGGTGCTTGATAAAAACTATGCCTGGTCCAACCACTGGGTCAAACTGGAAATCTGCTCCAAATGAGTAGGCTCTCGAAGGCAACCTATCCAGTCTATCATAATAATAGACCCAGAATCTATGTCTTCCATGAACTAAGTGGCACGAGTCTGAGCCCCAATAGTGCGAGGACTCCATCAGCGGTAAAAGGCCTCCTGACTGTGAGGACCCTCTGATAAGGTGAAGCCATCTAATCCCACCAAGGGAATGTCTGTGACTGGCTGAGATAGGGGCCAATGATGCCTAACAGGAGGAGGGAATGGAATACGGATCTCTCTTGTGACGTTCATGATAGCTTGCTCTCCCAAACCACCATCGATCAAAGGGGAATACGGCGAGTGGACAATATAAACTCTAATCTGCTCTGGAATCCATCCTCAAAATCGACTGTCAGATAATTTGGGGTGTAAGGAACCCACGTGATGGAATCGACAGTCAATAGCTCTAACTACAAGTGAGAATGGGTAAACCCCTCTACTACAAGGACCTTTGTAAAGGTGGAATAATGCCATTGTCGTCCTCGAGGATAGGTCTCTAGACCTAGAGTAGTAGTCGGGCGCAGGTAAGGGAGCCTCTCATGTGCCCAAAACTGGAAGTGCAAAAATGAAATGTCCTCAGTCATAAAGATTAATAAACACATATGAGGGAGATTGAAAGATGAAAGAGAAATTACTCACTAGAAGGAAGGGATAAAAACCCAGCTAAGCCTCTGTCACTCCCTCAGAGCGTAGGCGCAACCCACGAAGAAAATAGGTGAAGGTGAAGGTGCCCTAGTTAAAATCCCTGATGCACTCCACATCTCGAGTAACGCTCACCAGAGCAAAAGAGACCGTCGAGGAGTTGTCTTCTATGAAACAACCCTTGACGATCACCAAGAACAGTCACCTAAGAATGCGATCTCTAACCCTCTGATCATCAGGTAGAGGCTCAGTCAAAGCCCCACTCTGGGCATCAACACTCAAGGGCCATGAACGATTTGTTCGACCCTTGATGGCAGTCACAAAAACTCCCAAAAGGGATCAAACAACAGCATGAGAAATGTCAGCCACCAAAGGCACTTGCTCCCCTGTAAACTCTAACCCTATGATGAACCGCCAATCCATCGGTGTCATCATAATCTTGCAGTGCAATAAGTGGAAAGACTGGGTTTGGTAGAACCAACGCTCAGATAAAGCCCGCAGATAACCCCAATGGCAACAACGAGGAGGAATAGAGAAAAAGGCCTTGAAACACCAAGTGTTGACGATGGCCTGATACTCTGGATGTAGAGTATGATACAAGGAATGGATGGTAAACCAGTTCCCCCTGGGCTGAGTAAAGCCGGGAACCTGCATCAAATTACAAATCTAGATTAAACCTTTGTCCTGAAATGGCAAAAGGTAGAACAGTCCAGAATAAAAACTTCAGTCACCACATTGGCATGAAGATAAATCGAAGGATGACGTCTCAAATCATTCCAAAAGCTTCGAAATCGTCACAACGACGGTTGGAAGCTCCTGACACGAGGTAGTCGGAGCTAGAGCGGGATCCACAAAAGGGACAACCTCCTCGTCGTCCACATCATTCGGCCTCTCAGCCTAGATCGGACGAATCACTAACTCAGCCAACTGGTAAGGCTGCCGGGCTGGACGAGGCTGAGGGAAATCAGAAGCTATCCTCCTCCTCACATCTGCAGAGACCCTGCTAGAACTTCCTGGTCTATGTGAATCCATAAACTGAACAAAACCTCCAAATCATCTCAGAAAGGGTGAGGTAAGCCTCATACTTACTGCCTATTAAAATTAAATCATTATTTTTTGCAAATTCTAAGTCCTAAAGCATGTATTAGTTAACATACATCTCCACTAGAGTTAAAATTGAATGTTCCTTAAATTCTCAGGCTTTTGAAAAAATTCCACCAGAGTCTCCTTCGTAAAATGGACTATCTGCATGTACATAGGCATGACTAGGTGGCCATTCAGTAGCACACCTATCCAAAATAATGAGCATTTTCATATATATGAAAAAACATCAAAATCAAACTCCCCATAACAGCTAAATTACCATGTGTAATTTTAGTTGAAAATCCAGGCTCATTTATCCTCAAATAGGATGAATAAACTAGCCAAAAAAAGGCGCCAAATGACTGTCTCAGAAATAAGTTTTTTTTCATATCAAAACGTTCAGTATAGTAAATCATACACATTTACTAAGTCTAAATTTGTTTATCAAGTCATATAAGCATGTATATTCACTTTATTGTGTTTAGAAGCATTCTATATGTAATCTAACGTTCTAAATCAAAATTTGAAAAGAAAAGATGTAAACGTTACCAGAGTTGTGTAGAGCGATTATACGATGATGAATTTTAAAAAAACCAGCCCGAACTCAGTAGATCTGAAGAGGAATTTTTGAATTTTCTATATAGTTCAACTTGAAAATGACTTGTTAAAGCCACGGGGAAACCAAAATATACCCATAGGGAGCCCCAACTCTACATGCGGTAGCCGCATGTAGACCTGCAACACCCTAGGGTGGGTCCCACCCCCTCCGATTCGATCTAAATGACGTTAAAGCGGAGTTTCCAGAAGCTGAAAAGTGAAATCAGGGAAAAAAGTGCTACGCGATTGAGAAAAACATGCCTGAAACCCTGAATTCAAGTGTCAAACTCCTGATGAAAGAAAATCTTCATGTAAGCCATTGTTATGAACCCTGATGTGGTATTTGGAATGCCAAAAATAGAAATTGCTGAAAACTGTCTCTGTTAAAGCATCAGGAGAAGTCCGGTGATGAAAGTTGTTGACAACTGCTTCAACGAGGGTCAAATTATCAAATATTGCAAACCGTTGGCTACAACTCCAGCATAGCATCAGGAAAGATCCCGTGATGAAAGCTGTTGAGAACTACTTCAACAAAGATTAGAGTATCTGATATTATAAAACCGTTGGCGACAACTCCAACGTAGCATCGGGATTAGATCCGATGATGAAAGCCGTTGAAAACTGCTTCAACAAAGATCAGAGTATCTGACATTATAATCTGTTGACGATACCTCCAGCGTAGCATCAAGAGAAGTTCGATGATGAAAATTGTTGAAAACTACTTCAACGAGGGTAAAAATGCCTGATACTGTAAACCGTTGGCAACAACTCCAGCGTAGCATCAGAAAAGATCCTATGATGAAAATCGTGAGAAATCTCTGCCTCGGGGAGAACAGATGATGTAATCTATTATACAAATCCCCAGCCGATGCTTCAAATCAGTTTAAACGACCGTTGTAAACTATTGTTCGAGTAGGCACTGAGGAGGTTCGGTGATGGTCAAACTCTGCAAACTACCATTCGAGTAGGAATCATATCAGTTCAAACGACTGTTGTAAACTACCGTTCGAGTAGGATACAAATTAGTTCAATCGACCGTTGTAAAATACCGTTTGAGTAGGCACCGAGGAGGTTCGGTGATGGTTAAACTCTGCAAACTATTATTTGAGTAGGAATCAAATTAGTTCAAACGACCGTTGTAAACTACCGTTCGAGTAGGCACTGAGGAGGTTCGGTGATGGTCAAACTCTGTAAACTACCGTTCTAGTAGGAATCAAATTAGTTCAGCCGACCGTTGTAAACTACCATTCGAGTAGGCATCGAGGTGGTTCGGTGATGGTCAAACTTTACAAACTACCGTTCGAGTAGGAATCAAATCAGTTCAACTGATCGTTATAAACTAACGTTCGAGTAGGCTCCGAGGAGGTTCGGTGATGGTCAAATGTTGTAAACTACCATTCGAGTATACATCAAATCAGTTCAGTCTACCGGTGTAAACTACCATTCAGGTAGGCATCGAGGAGGTTCGATGATGGTCAAATCATTGTCAACCATTGTTCGAGTAGATAGTAAGAGTTTTATCCCAGACAAAAACGTCGAAATCAACCGCATAGCAATCCAAACTATTAGCAACAGCCCTATTGTAGCGTCGGGAAAAGAAGATGATGTAAACTGGTGTAAGCTATCATCGGATAGGCATCAGGAATCCCCAATGAAGTCACTCATCATAAGAGGAATATCCTTAGCAGAGGTAAAGGTAAAAAGCATATCTAAATACAAGGAACGTTGGTGATAACCCCGGCATTGAACTCAGAGAGGTTCAAGGGTATCAATCATAGAAATTTTCCCCATAGAGATCTTGAAGAGATATCTAGAATAATTCATCTAATCAATATCTATAGCATTGATAGATATTTTAAACCATTGGCTTTAACCCAATGTAGCATCAGGAAAGATCTGGTGATGAAAGCTTTGCAAACTAGCATTCGAGTAGGCATCAAAAGAGTTCAGTGAAAACCATCATGAACAACTCCATCCTTAGTAGAAATGGCAGGAGCAGTCAGCGATAGAATACCCGTGGCAACTAACCCCACAAGAGCATATAGCATGCATGACATAGCATATTATGCATTGCATTACATTTGTATGTATCATATTTCCAGTGTCTAGCAGTCTTTATCTTGTTCATTCCATTGCATTTCATAAACATCATAGAGAAGGGCATCTGTAGACACTCAAAATTTTGCATTCCTATTACTAACCCTGTAGGAGGGTAAAATTGTCTTTTACCTTCCACAGATAACCCTGGAAGTCCAAATCTTCAAATCAAACTTCGGCGACAACACCGGGAGATCAAATCCAACCCCGGCGACAACCCCGGGAGTCCAAGCCAACCTTCTGAGATGACCCCGAAGCACTAAATCAAACCCTGGTGACAACCCCAGGAGATACAGTCAACCCCGACGACAACACCGGAAGATCAAATCCAACCTTTGTGACAACCCCGAGGGATCAAATCCAGCCCCGGTGACAACACCGGGAAATAAAATCAATCCCCGGCGACAACCCCGGGAGATACAGTCAAACCCGGCGACAACCCCGGGAGATCCAAAAGCATCAAATCAATCCCTAGAGATAACCCTGGGATATCAAGTCAACCTCAGAGACGACCCTAAGGAAGAACAGAGTCGGCTGGGATCAAACTTCGGAGATAACCCCGAGAAATAATCGAAAACCTTGTCAATCTTGGAGACAACCCCCGGAAGGGTAAAATAGTCATTTTACCAACTTGACATTAATCAAGTCAAAATAAATCCATATCAATGACATGAAGGTCATGCAGAACCATAATACCAATCCCGAGTGAAAATAGCACAATACAGCTCAACGGACGAACTGCGAAGACTCGAAGATCTGGTCATGGACCCATCTTCTCGAATTCAAAAAACTTCTAATCCCATTTCATTGTGTATCTCTCGGAAAGGGCTTTCCGGAAAGGTATAGCACGCCTCAATCGGACTCCCGGATTGAAAGTTATAAAGGTTCGAAGAAGACATCGCGTTGGTTAGATTGCACGTACTTCGAGACAACAGGACCCACTGGACCGGGGCCCACCCAGGGAGCGGCAAGTAGACCCGTGGCTATTTTGTTCTATTAATAGAGACCCTGTAATACCTGAGAATTTCTAAATTTTATTAAATGAATATATTAATAAAAATGAATATTTATTTGAATATAAATGATTTTGTGTTATGAGATGAGTTAACTCAATTATATTAAATGGAATAATTGAATAATTGAGAATATATGGAGTTTGCGATAAACTCGTTGAAAGCCTTGTGTGGCATAGTGATGAGAAATAGTAATGATTATATTAATTAACGAAGGAATTATTAAGTGAACAATTAATCTATATTAATTATTAATTGTTATTATAGAATATTAATCAATGATATGTGATTATTATTATTATTAAAGATATAATAATAATAAGCATCATGTTTATAAATATTATATTTATTTAATGTGATCAATTGTTTTAAAGATTGATAATTACATTGATTATTGAGGAAGGGATTAATTAATATTATTATTAATTATTTAATAAGATAAGTAATTAATTAATTTTCATTGAGAATAATAAACGAATAAATGATATTTGCTCAATTAATTTCTACATGCAAGCATGTGATAACTAAATGTATAAGGTATAGTAGCTATCTATATATTATATGAAGTGTAAAGTGAAACCACATATTAAGATTTGTTAAGTTACATATCAATGCCTATGTGACAATGTGAGTAAGTATACATTAAAATAGTATATCATGAATATTTTGTAAACAATTGTTGGATAGTGGAATTTAATAATAAAGGGGACAATGTAACATAATAATATCCGGTTAAGTTATACAGGTATGATAAAATGTACATGAATTATATTATATGTGGATAGGTGTAACCCAACTTGTTATATTGCAACATTGTTTCTTCATTTAAAACCATATTGTGAGAATAAAGGAACTATAGCCTAAGAGTATGTAATATGTAATGTGAAATAACTAAATATATATATATATATATATATATATATATATATATATATATATATATATGTTGCTGAGTTTCCTTCCTTGTCCCATAATGAGAGACACATTCCCTCACACGTGAACACTAGCCTACTCTATATTCCTCAAACTCAGCAAACTCTAGCAATCATCAAGGGAGAGAGTGGTTTTGATGATGAGCTTCAACAACCAATTACCAACCCTTTCATATCTATTGTTTACTTTCAATTTCCATTGATTCAAACCATAGAACAAAACTAATGACTGGTTATACATTTCTCTATATAAAGCACCCTTCCCTCTCATTTTCTGTTGCGTGAAAATCTTCTGCTAAGTGTAAACTGAGAGTGTGAGTTGCTGAGAAGTTAAAGAAGTATAATCAGTGTGTGAGGAGTTCAATTCAAGCTTGAATTGCATTGAAGAGGTATAACATCTCTCTCTTATCCTCCATTTCTTATTTAACTGAAGTTTCAAATTCTTAAATTAAGTATGAAATCCATGAAGTTATGAATGGATAATGGTTGTTAGATGTTGTATAAGACTTATAATCATATTAGTATACAATGTGGCATGCTTGCAATCAAATTTGTATAAAGATCTTGAATTTGGGCTGAATTTCTGCCGAAGCAGGGAACCTTCTAGTTCAGTTCAGACGTGGCGCAGCTGCGCCGATTATACACTGAGGCGCCGGCTACTGGATCCAGTTCCTACTTTCTGCTAAAAATCTGTTATGGTATAAATAACTAATGTGACTTTAACAAGTGTACTAATGAGCTTGGCATGCCTATATGGATATATTGAGACAATGTAAGCATGTTTTACTAAGAGTTGCACGCATACTTATAGTTTTGAAATAAACTTAGCATTTTATAAACAAACTTCAAATTTTGGAAACGAACTACATATGTATACTTGCTATGTTAACAATCTGACTTTGCAAGCGTATTAGTATGATTTAAAAATATATGAGAAGCATGTTAACTCGCGTATATAGGTGTCATAATGTAATATGAACATGTGAACCTCACTAGCGTACATTCCTAACGAAAATGTAAGTTTTGAAAGTGGACATTGACATGTAAATACCATGTACGCATTTTGATTTTACGAGAATGTTTAGATGACTTAGAAATGCATATCGGACATGTTAACATATATATATATATATATATATATATATGTATGTATAGATAGCATGAACATGTTAGGCCTTATTAGCGAGCTTTACTAATGAATGTAAGAACCGTGAATTTCATGAATAAATTTTTTATTTTATTTATTGATATAATAAGAAAATGAATACTTATTGGAATATAAATGTGTACGAGTTATGAGAAAAGTAATTCAATTATATTAAATTGAATCTACAAGGAAATATGGAGGAATTCAACGAACTTGTAGAATGCCTTGTGTGGCATGAGAAGGGAAATGGCGGTGATTTAATTAATTAAATGATGAAGGAATTAATAAGTGAAGGATTAATTAATATTACATTATTAATTAATTGTCGTAATTAGTAATAGCATATTAAAAAGTAATTATTTATAATATGTTATTATGAGTAACAAAACATTTGTAAGTAAATAATTGATGTGTATAATAAGATTTATATTTGATTATTGTTGAGTGCAATACATGTTATAGTTAAAATATTGGTGTTAAGAATAATAACCGGTTAAAGAATAAATAAAGATATTAATAGAAATGAGAATTTATTTGAATATAAATGATTTTGTGAGTTAACTCAATTATATTAAATTAAGTAATTATAATAATTGAGAAAAATGTGGAGTTTATAATAAACTCGTGAAAGCCTTGTGTGGCATAGTGATGAAGAATATTAATGATGATATTAATTGACGAAGGACTTAATAAGTGAACAATTAATCTATATTAACTTTTAATTGTTATTGTAGAATATTAATTAATTGTTATGGAATATCAGTAGCGATTAATAATACGTTAATTATTATTATTTCAAGCGATGAAATAATAATAAACCACCTTTTTATAAATATGCTGAGATTTATATTTGTGATAATTAATCCTATAATTATGAATTAAGTGTTTTTAATAATTACGAGGAATGGATTAATTAATATTATTAATTAATTGATAAGATAAGTAAATTATTTACTTCTAAAAGCAAGCATGCGAATTAAATGTATAGCGTATAGTAGTTAACTATATAATATATAAAGTTTAAAGTGCGGTGTGACTATATTATATAGAAACTATATAGTAAGATTTACTAAGTTACATGATAATGCCTATGTGACTATGTGAGTGTGTGGACATTAAAATAATGTATCATGAATATAAATAATAATTGATGATTAATTATATATATAATGGAATAATAAGATTTAATAAAGGAGATAATGTGATGTGATTATATCCGAGTAAATTATATCCGGTATTAATAAATGTACATGGATTATATGTGTCCAAACTAAATAACTACATTGTGACTCTAAATGAATTTAATACCCAAGTATACATATATGCCTAAGTGTATATAATATGTGTATGTATTGGGTTATTTTATTTTTACTACATTGTTTCATGTTGTTGAGCTTTAATAAGTCTTGTCCCAAAATAATGGTCATATATCTCCCTCACGCGAATGGCTACAAGCCTAGCCTACTTCTCTTCCCTCAAACTCAGCAATTCTTAGCATATCATCACAAGGGGAGTGGGCTTACTCATGGGATTCACCAACTACTCAACCACCCTCCCTTACCCACTGAGTTCTTAGTCTTCCCGTTAGTTTGATTTGATGATCAAAGGCATGGACTAGGTAACCATTTCTCTATAAATAAGGCATCTCTCCTTCTTCATTTCAATTGCTGGGAACCTAAGTGTTGAATATAGAATGAGTTTACTGAGTTTGTGAGGATTCTGAGAATTAAGGAAAGCAATTTAGCAACAAGTTCCTATCTAACTAATTTCAGAGGTATAAAATTTCTTCCTTGTTCTTCATTTTTATTCTCTGTCAAAAGAATTTCTATTCTTGAAATCCAGATTTCTTAAGTATCTGAAATTAAATGATAATGGAGTTATGAAATGATTACTTAGTTGTTATATAGTCTTATAATCATGTTTGAAACTGTTATGTGACTGATTATATACGAATTGGTGAAAAAAGTTTTGTTTTGGCCTGAAACCTGCCGAAGCAGGAAGATTTCTGGCTCGAACTGCTCACGGCGCAACTGCGCCGGCATTACACTGCAGCTGCGCCGGTACCCTGCACCAATTTTTGATTTTTGTTTCTTAATCTGATCAATTCTAGCATACTGATATGACTTGAACATGCATGGAAATAAGTTTAACAAGACTATTTAGGTTCCTTGGCATAGCATGAATGAGTTGGTTGGTGTTAGTATGCATGAAAATAGGCTTTAATGAAACTAATGAACTTAAGTTCTGATTTTGGTAAACATGTGTACATAAGATAGCATACGCATGATTTCTGAAAATAAATAAGCATGAGTTATGGTCCTTTATTCATGACCAAGTGGATAAGCGTTGAGCTAGCGAAATTTTTCATAGAAAAGAAACTTGACGATATCCAAGCTAATATGCATGAATATTACACAATATATGCTCTAACCTTGTAAGCGTGTTTGGGTGGTCTAGATATGCATGAAGATCATGATAACATGTGTATATATGAGTCATGAAGTAGCATGAGTATGTTTGGTTATGTTAGTATATAATTACTAAAGAAAGTATACGTTTTAAAAAAAAGAGACTTTGACATATAAGTATGATATTCATATGTTGACCATATGAGCATGATAATATACTTATATGACTAATTATGACCATAAGCTATCATGATTAGTAATACATAGTTTCCTTGCTCTTGTCCAATTGTTTAACTTTAAACTAAATGGTTTTTCAAAGGAAACTTGATATATTTGAAACTAATATCTATGAATACCATATGAGAGATGTTCTAACCTTGTGAGCATGTAAATTTGACTTAACTACCTATGCAATGTGAATATAAGGTGTTGAATTTACGCTAGCATACGTGATTAAGTCGTAACGATTTCAAAAGCAAAGTTCGGACTTTTTGCAAACTAAGTTGCATGATCATAGTGTAATAACATCGCTAATATATCATGTATGTACACATACTTGTTAAAAACAATGCGAGTTAATCGAGTATGAGGTTGATTAAGTTTTCAAACCAATAACGGTGCTAGTTATATATATGTGATGTGAATACTCGTGAGCATGCCTAGCTTGGGTTATATGACTACCGTATAGGTTTAAATGACAAGCATGATAACTTATGTGAATTCATGGCGTTGTATGACCCTAGGTCGTTAGAAACCATGAATTAGAACTATATCATGTAAATCGAACGTGAAAAGGTTGAACGAGCATGAAAGTATCCTTTAATATGAATACATGCTATGTGATATCATATGTTGACACTTGAATCCGATTTTAACGGTTAACTTATAGAAATGCCATAACTTACTAAAATAAAATATATTTAGTATTGATTATGAGATGTTAATGATATGAGAATATGTTTAAACTCAAAACGAGGAACGTTAAGGATAAAAGTATATTAGTTGAGACTTGTGAATTAAATATGATACTATATATGATATAACTGTGCAGCTAGGCTAAGACTTAGCTTGTGTGTTGATTGTATATCCAAGATAAGATATGATGTTATACTATATGACTAATGAATATCCTATACATATAAATATATATTACGATAGGGATTCGAAAGTGTTGATTTATTTAACGAGGATAAACTACGCATAAGGCAAGTTTCCTGACTTACACTCATTTATAGTGCAAGTATCCGAACCCTACTTTTATTGTGTTGCAAGTATCCTATCCTTGTGGTTACTTTATTCGAGGAACGTCGTAAGCAAGTTCCCTAACTTGTACTCTTTCATTGTGCAAGTTTCCTTGAACCTGTTCTTGTATGTTAATTGCAAATATCTGACTACTCTTTTATTGAGCAAGTATTTGATTCATACTCTTTATTGAACACATATTCGAGCTTGTACTAGCTTTGATCGTACGAGTAAATAGGTGCTAGAATAATTCTTGCCTTATAAATATATATTTCATAGCTTGATTTAAATCACGATTATCTTCTTTGAATTATTGTTGCGAGTATTGAACTCATAAATTGTTCTTATATACATTGTTGAAATTGTCTACGCCATTTAATTCGACCAGACCAATATCATGAATTGGAAAACGATCCACACCAATTTTCTTGGTGCGGACTCTTATAAATTGACTGAGTTGAACAACCCTTGTAAAAAGGGGAACTATACAGTCGGGGTGCCGATAGTGGTGTGACAGGTTATGCATAACTCCAGGTACGACAGGCTGATCCCCTAATTGTACTTGGTTGGGTTACCAGAAATATTTTTGGTGATTCTAGTAGAAGTTCGTGGTTCTTAGCGACCACTCAGTATCCAGTATTTATTAACTTGAAACTTTGAATTCATTGGATTCTTTATTAATCTTTGGTCCACAGCGACACTCAGTGATATCTATTCATTCACTTGAAATTGTTGAAACTTTTAATAACTTCTCGACCCGTAGTGGTCCTTATTCAATTTCACGGAGTAGATTTGGAAGTCATTGCTATTTATTTTGTTCACAACATTTTTATTTAAAATTCTGAGAGATTAATTACCGTTTTACCCTTGAGATTTAGAACTGTATATATTCCTGTTCACATTTATTGGCATATTACTTGCTGAGCAAATTTGTTGCTCACTCTTGCTTCCCATAAACATTTCAGTTAGGGCAGGGCAAGGTGGAACCCCAAGACAGGACAAGTGCGTAGGCAAGGCTATGGAGTAGCTGTGCTTTTCTATATTAGGATGTTTTCGTTATGTTGTATTAAGACTTATTTAAATATTAAGTATTAAGAAATGTTTGGTTTACGTTATGAAGTGTATTAGTAATAGTTTCGAGACTTTGGACGAGAATATTTATGTTATATCAATGTAAATTATTCTGTTATTCCATTGTTTGAGATTTAGTTGTTATTAGAATTAGTACGTGATGAACCAAATTCGAGATCAGTGATGGTTTGAATTTGAGGGTGTCATAGGTTGGTATCAAAGATGTAGGTTATAAACCTTAGGAGCGATTCCTTAGGCTTTAACCTTAGAAGAAATTAGAGACTAGAAGTTGATAGAACTCATGTAGAGTTTCTTAGAAAGATAGTAGTGTTATGAAATATATTTTCATTCCATACGATGAAATTATGTTTTATTCGGAGATGATAAGAAAGTTATTGGTTTTGTGATTATGGATGTCAGAGATAGGTGAACCTAGTATGGTCATGGAGGAGGAACCACGTGATATACATGTGGCGTCCACAACACCCTTTATAATTGAACCTATTACATTAGTAGCCTTAACCTATTAGGAGTGGAGTCAGAATATAAGCAAAAATCCACGGTGAAAGTTTTCTTTCGGGATTGGGGAATGTGCGAGGAACTTAGTAACTAAGAACTCAGAAATGAAGAATAAGATACAATAGTGGAAGGCGAAGTTCTAAAACTTCAGATTAGTAACTAATAGATATAGACATAGTGAAAGTGAAGGTAGTAGGTAGTTAGTGGAATAAGTGTCGCGAATGATACGATAAATATTTATAGATGCGAAACAGTGTTATAGATCCCAATTTTAAGGCTAATGTGGGAAGTATCTTTCTAACCCCAACTTTAGTGGTACCCAAGAGGGGTATGTAATGAGACTAGCAGATTGCTATATAATGTGATATATTTTTATGTGGCATGTTTTTATTAAACATGCGTGTAGTAACCAGATTTTGTTAAATAATGACAAAGGAGAATAGCAATAAAACTTATACGTCTTAAGAAGTATTAGATGTTTAACAAATAGATGATAATACCATTTTATTTCTATACAGAAATGTCAATACCCCAAGGAGGAGAGACTCGTCAAGCAACGTAGAATGGAGATAGGGAATTGAATCAAGAACCTTACAACAATTAGTAAACCTTATAGTAAATGCTTTTGAAGAAGGAATCAATGATTATAAGAAGAGACAGACGAAAACTTCAGAGGTAGGAAAAGATATTAACTTGACTAAAGAAAGAGAGGTTAATAATTCAAAGAAAGCGAATGATGGTAGGATGGAAGAGAGTAGTAGTGGTAGCAGTAAGAATTTCAAGAGGAAGTGGAAGTGGAATGAGAATAAGTATGTACGAGGAGAAGGACAACCACGAAAGAAGAAGGTAGAAGCCTGTAAGAAATGTAGAAAGAACCACATGGGAGCTTGCTTGAAAGGAAAACATATATATTATAAGTGCGGTGAGAAGGGTCATATTTCTCCTAACTGTCCTAGGGAGGAGAAAACCAAAGATTGTTTTGCGTATGGATCTGAAAAACGTCAAATACGTTGTTGGCAGAAGGAAACGAACGAGAAGGGAAACAGAAACAAAAGAAGAACGGACAACAACAACATCAACAACAATCCGAGGGGAAGTCACCAAATAGGACTCAAGAAAAAGAACAAGGTTTGCCCAAAATGTGGAAAGAGTCATCAAGGAGAGTGCCGGAAGGGACGAGGCGTTTGCTATAGCTGCGGCCAGGAAGGGCATATTTCCCTGAATTACCCAAACCCAAAGAAGATTGAAGGATGCTTTGCTTGTAGGTCAACGAATCATCAAGTTAAGAACTGCCCAAAGAAAGGAAGGAAGGAAGAAGACAGCAACGAAAGAAGCCATAGCAGGAAGCCGACGATAATCGAACTAGCTCAATCGAGTGAACCAATGCCAAGTACGACTAACGTTATGATACATGATGCAACGGCGTTCCAAGTTGTGATGTCAGGTGCTGTCTTAATCTATAATATAAATGCGTATATATTATCCAATCCGAGTGCTATCTTTCCCTTTTGCATCTGAAGGACTGTGAAACGACTAAGTTACCCCAAGAACGATTAGAAGATCCTTTAAACATAGAAGTTGTGAATAAGGAAGTAATTCCCGTAGAAATTCGTTTACCGTAATTGTTGCGCATAAATTAGGAGATGTAAACTAAGCATAGACTGAATTCCGATAAAATTTGGAAAGTGTGATGGGATACTAAAAATGTACTGATTACATAACCATACTACGATAATTAACTGTTAGAAGAAAAATGTGAACCTTCAGAATCCAAACCGGTCCAAGGAAGTGTTTTATGGTAGCTCGTCGTTTAGGCAATTATGTTACCTTACGATGATGTAGGCCAAGATATTGTTAAGAAAAGTTTATGTAGATTGTTTCACCATATTTTAGATACTAAGAGAACGAGAGTAGAACTAAAGAATGTATCAATAGAAATAAATAAATTATTACTAGAACCAGAATTTCAAAACGTATTCCTAGACGATCTGCCCGGCCTTCCGCTAGACAGAGAAAACAAGTCGTAATAGATTTAGTACCGGAGACTACACTGATTTTGAAAACACCTATCTTATGGCGCCGGTAGAAATGAAGAATTATTAATACAATTGCGAGAAATGTTAGATAAAGGATATATTCAGTCGAGTGTGTTTTCCCTTAAGGAGCACCAGTGCTGTGAGTCAAGGAGAAGGTTAGTTTTAGGGCACGTCAGATCCGGCAGAGGTGAAGGCGGTAAGTAATTGGGAGCAGACAAAGACTACCATTGTAAAATTCTCTATCACCTAGAAGAGGCGAACGTAGTAGCTGATATGCTAAGTAGGAAAGGGGAATGGAGAAATTATTCAAGTTGATAACCCGAGAGGAACTAATCAGGAAGATGAAGATATTGGAAATAGAAGTGAAGGGACCCAGAAAGTCCAAAGGGAAGTTTATAACGGTGGTTTGTCCAGCGTTGTTGGATAGAGTGAAGGGATAACAAGACAAAGACAAAAATTGCGAGAAGATAAAGAGGAAAAATTCAGAAGAAATAATAATGGTATCTTGAGAATTGTAGATCGAGCATGAGAGTCAACCGTAACTTAAATTTGAGGGATAAGAGTTTTCATGAGGCATATAGTTGGACATATTTTGTTCACCCAGGAAGCACGAAAACGTATCGGGATCTTCGAAGACACTTTTTGTGGTCTATATGAGGTGAGAAGTTATAGAATATGTCGACCAATTAAAGAAGACGACGCGCTTTCTATCTACAGATATTCGATTCAATTTAAATCAGTTAGCAAACTAATACGTAAAGAAAATCGTTTTACGACACGAAATATTGATGTCAAATAATTTCAATCAAAACCCGCGCTCCACATCAAAGTTTTGAAAGAGCTTGCGTAATGGATTTCAACGATAACTTGGAAGATCACTTACCCTTAGTAGTATTTGCTTATAGTAATAATTATTATACGAATATCAGTATGCCATCGTACGAAACTCTCCACGAAAGAAAGTGCAGAACATCGCTACGTTGGGATGAGGTCAGAGAACGACAACTTTAATCAGGATCAAATTCGTCACGACGAATGGCAGACCTAGTGAAAAAAAAAAGAAAAAAAAGAACCAGATTAGTAGCAACTCAAGATCAACATGAGAAACACGCAGATTGGCATCGTCACAATCAAGATTTTGAAGACGGTAGTTGTATTTCTTAATGTTTCCCTGTGAGGGAAAGATAAGATTAGGTAAGAAAGAAGAAATTGAGTCTGAGGTTCATGAAACCTTTTGAAGTATTGCAGAGAACAGGCAAAGTAGTGTACAAGGTAGCCTTACCTATTGAACTGGAACATGTCCATAGTGTGTTTTATATTTCTGTCTCACGATCGTATAAACCTAATTATAAGAGCGTAATACCCTATGAACCCATTCAAGTAGAGAAGGATCTGACTTATGAAGAATTCCTGTCCAAATACTAGATAGGAAAAAATAGATAATAAGAAATAACATTTTATCTCTTGTGATAGTGCTTTGGTAAAACCACAATGCCAAGGAGGCCACATGGAAATTAGAAGATAGGATGATGAGGATCTATCCCCATCTATTCGTGTAACCTTTGTGACGCCCCCAAATTCGGGACCGCCACTTGGTCACACGAATTCAGTTCGTCACGTGCTCATGGTAATACATCACAATAATAATACGACTAAATATCGCATCGCACAGCGGAATAATACACAACTAATACAGAATAAATTATATTTAAATAATATAATTATTCACGTCCCAAGGTCTCGTAACTTAAACAGTGATTACATAGCTTAGACATATCTTAAGCATAAATAACCTTAACTAGTACATAATATCATAAGTTCTTTATTACAATCATAAGTCCTACATAATTTAAGCTACTCAGTAGCCTTTCCCTTGCCCTTATTTGTGCCCGAAGGTCCGCACTGCTATGCCTTAACTGAAATGTTTTAGGGAAAACAAGAATGAGAACAAATTTCCCAACAAGTAATATACAATAGGGCTGAGTAATATAATTCTCAATTCTCGAAAGGGTATAGCAAGGTTTGATAGTTCAAGGATAACAAGAATATCAACAGTTCTCAATAACAGTCGCTAAGGACAGAATAATATCAATGTGATTCAATAATAAATCAATTCATGATTTCAAGATAAACGAATACTAAGCAGTCACTAAGGACTATGAACTTCTACTAGAATTAACAGTATTAAACTGAAAATCCAACAAAAACAGGTACAACAGGTGATCAGCCTAAAGTACCATACGTTATGCATAACAATTAATCATACTCAAGTGCGCGCGTCGGTTCTCCGATAATTATATTTTCCCTTCAAAGAAGGTTGTTCTTCTCAGTCAAATACAAGATCCCGCACTAATCAATTGGTTTTGGGTCGCTTTTCAATAATATAAGTCTAGCCGAATCAAATGGCATAGACATTTTCACAATATTCAAGAACAATACCAAGTTCAACATGAATAATAGCTTTAATGAAATAAGAGTTCAAGTATGCTAATTCAATTCAAACGATTAAGTAAGGAAACTAGTTCGCAATATACAAGGATAGAATGCTTGCATAAAGTAAATGCGTCGATTAGGATACTTGCCTTAAGCGTAGTTTATCCCCGTAATTTAATCAACACTTTTCGAATCCTATCGTAATATAGTTACGTATATATGATATTCATTACTCATATAGTTTAACATTATATCTCATTTCGTATATACGATTAACACATAAGCTAAGTCTTGACCTAGCGACACTGTTATATAGTATTATATTAATATAACTTCTATCCTTAACTTTCCTCTTTTCTCAAGTTAATCATCTTCATACCTCATTACTATCATGTGAGACTACCACAAATAGCAAACATATTCTATTTTAGCAAGTTATAGTATTACTATAAGTTAACCGTCAAAATCGGATCCACGTATCAACATATGATACCACATAGCACGTATACATATTAAAGAGTCTTTCCATGTTCGTTCAACCCTTTCACGACCAATTTACACGATATAGGTTCTATGTTAATACTTTTGACGACTTACGGTCATTCAAGGTCTTGACGTTACAAAATCTAGCATGCTCACCTTGTAAACATATAAGGTAGTCATATATTAGGCATGCTTATGAATATTCACATTTCATACATGTAACTATCACATTTATTAGTTGAAAACATGCTTTGTTTACGCTAAACTTGGTTTCACGACATGTAATATAGTAGACAAACATGAATGATACTTTAGCAAGTCTAAAAGTACTATCAACCATGATCATAACTTTAAGAATACGAATCTTGTAATAACATGTTAAGGTTCACCATCAAAGCTCATATTTTCATTAGCAAGTCTTACTAACATGTTCGTGTTACATCATGAAATCCGTATACATAAGTCAATAGGTCCGACACGCATTTTAAAGTCATATAAACATGCTTGAAAAATTAGAACTCATATATGGTACGTACATGTCTAAAGTTCATTTGTAAAAACTTACATTTCCGTTACTAATTAGATTCGCATGATCGTATTTCGTTATGAAACTTATCTACACAAGTGAACATACATTTCATGTTTTTCTAGGTCATACAAATGTGTCTCAAAAGTCAGAACGTCTATAATGGATACAACGAATCAACGTCCATTTTGAAATCCTAAGTTTATTTCGAAAATCTATAACTTCATCGTTCACGTAAGCGATCCGAATATAACATGCTCATACTAGTTTAAAAGTCCATATATACGTAATAATCATATCAGCATGCTTGTTCTATTTTATTTCATCAACTAACATGTAGCAGACATCAAGCAGGAAGCAACAACCAAAAATCTACAGCAGGGGCCATGCGCAGCTGCGCTGCGTCGCAGTGTAATGCCGGCGCAGCTGCGCCGTGCCTGGTTCGACTCAGGACACAGTCTGCTTCGGCAGACTTCTAAGCCAAATCACAGAAATTCTTCACGAAATCATTTCTACTCAACCACATTGCTTTCTTATCATATTATAAGACTATATATCAACTCATTAACATTATTAAACCACCAATTTTGTGAATTCCAACTTAATTCAAGAATTGAACATTTTTACAGAATACTTCCGAAATAGAATCATAAAATGAAAATGAAGAATCAAGGAAGCTATATTGATATTCCAACATGCATATAAGTCCATACTACACTACACAGGCTTTCTATAATCCAATTATACTTTAATTCCTCATGATCAAGAATTTTAAGAAAACTCAGAGAACAACAATGGAGTTTTTTTTTGGCAGAAAATGAAAATGAAGACACGAAGAGGATTTATACCTCTGCTACGGAGTAAGCTAGTTCCAATTTAAATTTCCAACTCTCTGTAAACTACCTTGCTATCAACTCACAATGTACTCTCAATTCAATCCTTAAACACAATCTCAGCAAGGAAAAATGCAAAGGGATGAGGCTATATTTATAGAGCTTCAAATATACAGACAATGCAATTGCCTACCATTTCAGACCAACTGAAATTTAAATTGCAGGGAGGTTATGAGATGGTAGCTAATTGGTTGGTAAATGTAATCATAATTCCCACTCCCTTGTTCATCATGATAGCTAAGCTTGGGAGAAGAATGGGGAGAATAGGCCTTAGCCTTATGTCAAGCACGTGAAGGAGAATGAGACTAGCATTTAGGGACAAGGCACAATACTAACTCAGCATTTGCAACATACTACACTTAAATCATTATACACATATTTATTAAATACTTAGGCTATCTACACATATATATATTTTATACCTATGTCTTTAATTGAAATGTCACACTATAATTCACATAATGTAGTAAGTGTGACTTGTACACATATAATCCATGTATATTTTTATCATACTGGTATAATTTACTCAGATATAATCACATCACATTATTTCCTTTATTATTAAAGTCTACTAATTCAATAATTGTTTACAATATATATATATATATACACATGACGTATTCATAACACATAGTTTTAATATGTACAATCATTTAGTATAATTTAAATATACTTGCACATAACAATTAATATAATCTTATTATATTAATTAACTTACTTATTTGTTTCATTATTCGTAATGTCAAATAAATAAATTATTCCTCTTATCAATTAATTACTAATATTAATTAATCCATTCCTCGTAATTATTAATAACACTTAATTAATAATCATAGGATTAATTATCATATTAACAAATATAAATCTCAGCATCTTTATAACCAAGTGTTTTATTGTTATTATTATATCTTGCATTAATAATAATCACATATTATAACTTAACCAAAATTAACAATTAATATAAATTAATTGTTCACTTAATAATTCTTTCATCGATTAATATCATCATTAATATTACTGTGCCACACAAGGCATTCGACGATTTTATTATAAACTCCACATTTTCCACAATTATTTTTATAATTATTCAATTTTATATAATTGAATCAACTCATCTCATAACACAAAATTATTTATATTCAAATAAATTCTCATTTCCATTAATATATTTATTTAATAATATTAGGAATTTCTCGGGTATTACAACCTTGTACCAATTCCGGGGATAGAATTTTTATAAGGGGGGGAGGATGTAAGAACCGTGAATTTCATGAATAAATTTTTTATTTTATTTATTGATATAATAAGAAAATGAATACTTATTGGAATATAAATGTGTACGAGTTATGAGAAAAGTAATTCAATTATATTAAATTGAATCTACAAGGAAATATGGAGGAATTCAACGAACTTGTAGAATGCCTTGTGTGGCATGAGAAGGGAAATGGCGGTGATTTAATTAATTAAATGATGAAGGAATTAATAAGTGAAGGATTAATTAATATTACATTATTAATTAATCGTCGTAATTAGTAATAGCATATTAAAAAGTAATTATTTATAATATGTTATTATGAGTAACAAAACATTTGTAAGTAAATAATTGATGTGTATAATAAGATTTATATTTGATTATTGTTGAGTGCAATACATGTTATAGTTAAAATATTGGTGTTAAGAATAATAACCGGTTAAAGAATAAATAAAGATATTAATAGAAATGAGAATTTATTTGAATATAAATGATTTTGTGAGTTAACTCAATTATATTAAATTAAGTAATTATAATAATTGAGAAAAATGTGGAGTTTATAATAAACTCGTGAAAGCCTTGTGTGGCATAGTGATGAAGAATATTAATGATGATATTAATTGACGAAGGACTTAATAAGTGAACAATTAATCTATATTAACTTTTAATTGTTATTGTAGAATATTAATTAATTGTTATGGAATATCAGTAGCGATTAATAATACGTTAATTATTATTATTTCAAGCGATGAAATAATAATAAACCACCTTTTTATAAATATGCTGAGATTTATATTTGTGATTATTAATCCTATAATTATGAATTAAGTGTTTTTAATAATTACGAGGAATGGATTAATTAATATTATTAATTAATTGATAAGATAAGTAAATTATTTACTTCTAAAAGCAAGCATGCGAATTAAATGTATAGCGTATAGTAGTTAACTATATAATATATAAAGTTTAAAGTGCGGTGTGACTATATTATATAGAAACTATATAGTAAGATTTACTAAGTTACATGATAATGCCTATGTGACTATGTGAGTGTGTGGACATTAAAATAATGTATCATGAATATAAATAATAATTGATGATTAATTATATATAATGGAATAATAAGATTTAATAAAGGAGATAATGTGATGTGATTATATCCGAGTAAATTATATCCGGTATTAATAAATGTACATGGATTATATGTGTCCAAACTAAATAACTACATTGTGACTCTAAATGAATTTAATACCCAAGTATACATATATGCCTAAGTGTATATAATATGTGTATGTATTGGGTTATTTTATTTTTACTACATTGTTTCATGTTGTTGAGCTTTAATAAGTCTTGTCCCAAAATAATGGTCATATATCTCCCTCACGTGAATGGCTACAAGCCTAGCCTACTTCTCTTCCCTCAAACTCAGCAATTCTTAGCATATCATCACAAGGGGAGTGGGCTTACTCATGGGATTCACCAACTACTCAACCACCCTCCCTTACCCACTGAGTTCTTAGTCTTCCCGTTAGTTTGATTTGATGATCAAAGGCATGGACTGGGTAACCATTTCTCTATAAATAAGGCATCTCTCCTTCTTCATTTCAATTGCTGGGAACCTAAGTGTTGAATATAGAATGAGTTTACTGAGTTTGTGAGGATTCTGAGAATTAAGGAAAGCAATTTAGCAGCAAGTTCCTATCTAACTAATTTCAGAGGTATAAAATTTCTTCCTTGTTCTTCATTTTTATTCTCTGTCAAAAGAATTTCTATTCTTGAAATCCAGATTTCTTAAGTATCTGAAATTAAATGATAATGGAGTTATGAAATGATTACTTAGTTGTTATATAGTCTTATAATCATGTTTGAAACTGTTATGTGACTGATTATATACGAATTGGTGAAAAAAGTTTTGTTTTGGCCTGAAACCTGCCGAAGCAGGAAGATTTCTGGCTCGAACTGCTCACGGCGCAACTGCGCCGGCATTACACTGCAGCTGCGCCGGTACCCTGCACCAATTTTTGATTTTTGTTTCTTAATCTGATCAATTCTAGCATACTGATATGACTTGAACATGCATGGAAATAAGTTTAACAAGACTATTTAGGTTCCTTGGCATAGCATGAATGAGTTGGTTAGTGTTAGTATGCATGAAAATAGGCTTTAATGAAACTAATGAACTTAAGTTCTGATTTTGGTAAACATGTGTACATAAGATAGCATACGCATGATTTCTGAAAATAAATAAGCATGAGTTATGGTCCTTTATTCATGACCAAGTGGATAAGCGTTGAGCTAGCGAAATTTTTCATAGAAAAGAAACTTGACAATATCAAAGCTAATATGCATGAATATTACACAATATATGCTCTAACCTTGTAAGCGTGTTTGGGTGGTCTAGATATGCATGAAGATCATGATAACATGTGTATATATGAGTCATGAAGTAGCATGAGTATGTTTGGTTATGTTAGTATATAATTACTAAAGAAAGTATACGTTTTAAAAAAAAGAGACTTTGACATATAAGTATGATATTCATATGTTGACCATATGAGCATGATAATATACTTATATGACTAATTATGACCATAAGCTAACATGATTAGTAATACATAGTTTCCTTGCTCTTGTCCAATTGTTTAACTTTAAACTAAATGGTTTTTCAAAGGAAACTTGATATATTTGAAACTAATATCTATGAATACCATATGAGAGATGTTCTAACCTTGTGAGCATGTAAATTTGACTTAACTACCTATGCAATGTGAATATAAGGTGTTGAATTTACGCTAGCATACGTGATTAAGTCGTAACGATTTCAAAAGCAAAGTTCGGACTTTTTGCAAACTAAGTTGCATGATCATAGTGTAATAACATCGCTAATATATCATGTATGTACACATACTTGTTAAAAACAATGCGAGTTAATCGAGTATGAGGTTGATTAAGTTTTCAAACCAATAACGGTGCTAGTTATATATATGTGATGTGAATACTCGTGAGCATGCCTAGCTTGGGTTATATGACTACCGTATAGGTTTAAATGACAAGCATGATAACTTATGTGAATTCATGGCGTTGTATGACCCTAGGTCGTTAGAAACCATGAATTAGAACTATATCATGTAAATCGAACGTGAAAAGGTTGAACGAGCATGAAAGTATCCTTTAATATGAATACATGCTATGTGATATCATATGTTGACACTTGAATCCGATTTTAACGGTTAACTTATAGAAATGCCATAACTTACTAAAATAAAATATATTTAGTATTGATTATGAGATGTTAATGATATGAGAATATGTTTAAACTCAAAACGAGGAACGTTAAGGATAAAAGTATATTAGTTGAGACTTGTGAATTAAATATGATACTATATATGATATAACTGTGCAGCTAGGCTAAGACTTAGCTTGTGTGTTGATTGTATATCCAAGATAAGATATGATGTTATACTATATGACTAATGAATATCCTATACATATAAATATATATTACGATAGGGATTCGAAAGTGTTGATTTATTTAACGAGGATAAACTACGCATAAGGCAAGTTTCCTGACTTACACTCATTTATAGTGCAAGTATCCGAACCCTACTTTTATTGTGTTGCAAGTATCCTATCCTTGTGGTTACTTTATTCGAGGAACGTCGTAAGCAAGTTCCCTAACTTGTACTCTTTCATTGTGCAAGTTTCCTTGAACCTGTTCTTGTATGTTAATTGCAAATATCTGACTACTCTTTTATTGAGCAAGTATTTGATTCATACTCTTTATTGAACACATATTCGAGCTTGTACTAGCTTTGATCGTACGAGTAAATAGGTGCTAGAATAATTCTTGCCTTATAAATATATATTTCATAGCTTGATTTAAATCACGATTATATTCTTTGAATTATTGTTGCGAGTATTGAACTCATAAATTGTTCTTATATACATTGTTGAAATTGTCTACGCCATTTAATTCGACCAGACCAATATCATGAATTGGAAAACGATCCACACCAATTTTCTTGGTGCGGACTCTTATAAATTGACTGAGTTGAACAACCCTTGTAAAAAGGGGAACTATACAGTCGGGGTGCCGATAGTGGTGTGACAGGTTATGCATAACTCCAGGTACGACAGGCTGATCCCCTAATTGTACTTGGTTGGGTTACCAGAAATATTTTTGGTGATTCTAGTAGAAGTTCGTGGTTCTTAGCGACCACTCAGTATCCAGTATTTATTAACTTGAAACTTTGAATTCATTGGATTCTTTATTAATCTTTGGTCCACAGCGACACTCAGTGATATCTATTCATTCACTTGAAATTGTTGAAACTTTTAATAACTTCTCGACCCGTAGTGGTCCTTATTCAATTTCACGGAGTAGATTTGGAAGTCATTGCTATTTATTTTGTTCACAACATTTTTATTTAAAATTCTGAGAGATTAATTACCGTTTTACCCTTGAGATTTAGAACTGTATATATTCCTGTTCACATTTATTGGCATATTACTTGCTGAGCAAATTTGTTGCTCACTCTTGCTTCCCATAAACATTTTAGTTAGGGCAGGGCATGGTGGAACCCCAGGACAGGACAAGTGCGAAGGCAAGGCTATGGAGTAGCTGTGTTTTTCTATATTAGGATGTTTCCGTTATGTTGTATTAAGACTTATTTAAATATTATGTATTAAGAAATGTTTGGTTTAAGTTATGAAGTGTATTAGTAATAGTTTCGAGACTTTGGACGAGAATATTTATGTTATATCAATGTAAATTATTTTGTTATTCCATTATTTGAGATTAGAATTAGTACGTGATGAACCAAATTCGAGATCAGTGACAGTATGAATTTGGGGGCGTCACAATAAAAATATGAGCCTTGATCGTGATCCGTAACATATTACATTAAGATTTCGTTTATGATGTTTATAGACATGTTTAGTAGTGCTCTTAACCTCATTAATATGTCATACACATGCACATGCCATGTTAGATGCCATGAAAACTAGTTGAGCACAAGTGAAGCATGATTTAAGCTAAGTAATAATACTAGTCATGTGTATATGAAGTAGAAACTTGCAAGCATGCCTAAAACAAGATGTGTGATCACCCCATACGTTTAAAATAACAAACATGATAACTAATGTGGTTTTATAACCTTAAATGGTCCTAAGTTATTAAAGGTGTTGGCTTAGGACCTATATCATGAAAGATTAAACCTAGAAAGGTTACACAATCATGGGAGTGCCCTTTTATGTGTATACATGCTATGTGAGATCATATGTTAATACTTGAATCCAATTTCGACGGTTAATATATAATAATGCTATAACTTGCTAAATAGAGTATATTTGCTATTGATTATGGTATTATGTGTTAATAATTATATATGAAGATGATTAACTTGAGAAGAGGAGCGTTAAGGATAAAAGACAATAAAAGTTATACTAATATGATACTATCTATGGTATAACTGTGTAGCTAGGTTGAAACTTAGCTTATGTGTCGATCATATATCTGAAGATAAGATATGATGTTAAACTATTTGACTAATGAATATCATATATATATATGTAATTATATTATGAAAGGGATTTGAAAGTGTTGAATTACTTTACGTGGATAGACTACGCTTAAGGCAAGTTTCCTAACTTACACTCTTTTACAGTGCAAGTATTATATCCTTGTATTTACTTTATTCAAAGAGTATTGCAAGCTAGTTTCTTACTTACTCGTTTAAATTGAGATAGTGTACTTATTGAATAACTCTTATTCCATTGAGCTTTATGAAAGTTATTTGGTATTGTTCTTGAATATCGTGAAAGAGTCTATGCCATTTGATTCGGCTAGACTATATGCATATTTAAGAAAAAAAAAAACTATTCAAACCAATTGACTGGTGCAGAAATCTTGAAAACTGAGTTGAACAACCCTTATGGCAAGGGGAGTGTTTATTGTTGGAAGCCCCAACACACGCGTGAATATTATTGTGGTGTTATGCATAACAAAGAGTATTGTAGACTGATCATCTATCGTACTTAATTCTTTTGGGTTATCAGTTTAATATTGGTAATTCTAGTAGATGTTCAATAGTCCTTAGTGACTGCTTAGTATAAATTATTTTATCCAGTTGGATACGTTGATAGCCTTTGAATTCATATATATCTGTTGATCTATATTGAACTATAATTTCATATTCCAAAGATTTGATTTGAGAATTGTTGATACTCGTTGTTCATGATATTATTCTGAAACTCTGAACTATCTTCGAGATTATACTTTGATATTTCGAACTCGTGATATAACACTCTACACCCTTGTTGTATATTACTTGCTGGGCAATTTGTGCTCATTATTGCTTATTTAAAACCTTTTAGTCAAGACGGAACAGGGAGGTGTCTCTTGGAAAGACAAGAGCAAGGGTAAGGGAAAGGCTACCGACTAGCTTGTTCCTTTATGTTTTAAATTCTGATGTTGTATTAAGACTGTTTTTGAACTATTTTTAAGCTTCAGTAGGATTATGTAATAAGTCTTTATTCGATATTATTATGTAATCTATTAAATACTGTAGGTTGCGAGACTTGGGGGAATGATTATAATAAATCAATGTATATTATTCTGGATTAGATCTTCCGCTGTGAATATGTAATTTTAGTTATTATTGTATTACCATGAGCACGTGACGAACCGAATTCTAGTGACCAAGTGGCGGTCCGAATTTGGGGGCGTCACAGACCCCCACCAACCAAAAAAAAAAGAAAAAAAGAAGAAAAGAGCGGAAATTCCGCCCATTTCAGCTCTTAACTCTACCTACAATGCTCTAAACTTTAATTCTACTCTTCCAATACGTTTGTATACATATATATACTAACATATCAAATTTTAATTGGTGGAAACAGAGGTTTAAAGCCCTCCAAGTGGTTTAAAGCCTTTAGCACTAGATACTGTAAGATTTCTTGTTATCTGAAGCTTTTTACTTCTTTATTATATATGTATGAGGGTATATATATATTTATAGCTTCTAGTTTCGCCTGGATTTCAAATCAGTGGCCTTTCTGGCTTACAATTATGTATATATAAGTATATATATACATTTTTAAGTGCTTTTGCAGCCTGAATTTCAAATCTGTGGCTTTTATCGCTTTAATATATATATATATATATATATATATATATATATAAGTATTATTTAGCCTGAATTGTTAATCTGTGACATTTTCGGCTTTAATATATATATAACTATATATATATTTACATTTAATTAAGTCATGCCTGGATTATAAATATGTCATTTTTTCTACTTTAATTTATATATATAACTGTATATATATATATATATATATATATATATATATATATATATATATATATATATATATATATACTAACTTCGTTAGCCTGGATTGCTAATCCGTGACTTTTACTCGCTTTAATATATATACAATTTTATATATATATATATATATATATATATATCTACTAATTTGTTTGGCCTGAATTGCTAATCTGTGGCCTTTTTAGCTTCAATATATATAAGCATATATATATATATATACATATTAATCATTCACACCTGGATTGAAAATCCGTGGCTCTTTCCATCTTTAATATATATAATTATATATATATATATATATATTATTTATTCAATGTGATTAAATATCAGTTTTAACTGTTCATTTGATATAATTTTGTACTGATGTAAAGTTTGTAGACTAGGTTTATCTGAATCTAGCCATCTCTTACTTTCAACCGGTTCAAAAGCTGTCAAACTGGAACCGTTGAGCTAGAATGACTAAGATTTATTTAAATGTAGCTTTCTTCCTAGTTTTGTAAATATTAAAGCGACTACACGACCCTAGATCCGTATCTAGAGGGAACGAGAAGCTTTGGCTATGCGCATGCAAGGATTTAACTGATGAATCCTTTGTCTTGCGACGTCTAGATTTCAATTTGCATTTTATTTCAATCTCTTCTGTGCATGCTTTTTTAATAATATTCTGTGAGCCTGGGAATCACGTGATCTACGATTCATCACATGGATCTATATCCACGATGGACAACTTTTCACTATAAATATCGCCTGCCTGTCTTCTTGTAAATGCAAATTAGAGGGACCTTAAAACGGTAATCCGAATTTAAGGTCTCAGCCTAGTAAACTGTGGTTTGTAGTGCTCAATTCACTTTGATGGCTGTCATGCCCATAAGAAGACTGACACTTATATATATATAATTTTTTGGTCGAGGATGCTTTGCATCCCGACAATAAAATCAAAATTTGCCGAATGCAGAATAAAAATAGAAGTATCAAAAGGCTTCAATTTCTATGTTAGCGAAAGGGTTTGAAAACCATATTTCAAAACATCACTTTCATATCTTGTCTAAAAATGGACTTTCTAATAAATCAAACCCTTCGTATATAGGTCCAACGAAGCACATCACTACTTCCAAATAAAACACTTAGGCCCAATTACTACAAGCACACACACATATAATGCAAATAAAATAGGGAAATTGAAAAGACGAGGTAAACGTGTTTCACGGAAGTCGAGGGGTCCCTAACACCTCCCCCCCCCCCCCCCCCCCCCCGCTTAATCAAGCCCTCGAACTCTATGAATATCGGTTTCCAAGGCCAAGTTAAATAGAGTCCAGTAATTGGGCCTACGTGCAAAACTTTTCCTCGAGTTGAGTTGGTACAACCATTTCAAACATACAAACTGGCGACTTTGTAAAATTAAAATTTTTAAATCATCGACATTATTGTCGGTCTTTTCCTAAAAATTCACCTTTCAGACCAAACAAAAGGAAAACAAACAAGGGTAGAAACATATAGGGAAAGGGGATCGCCAAAGATTTTTCCTGACGTCAACAACTTGGATATGCTCGTAAACAATATCGAACTTGTGGTTTTAGTGCCGGGTTGTTTATTTCTGGAATGAAAACTAAAAGAGAATGTTCAAGGTCTTTGACCAACTCAGAAACTTAAGTGACTATTAGTCCTTGGGAATAGTTTTAAAGGAATCAAAATGCTATTTTGATTATTCATACTTCATAACTATTGTACAGTTATTGAAGATTAAATCATATGATTCTTGATTTTGTGGTTGCAGAATATAATGTTAAACTTGTTGAGCTAGTTATGCTCATTCTTTCTTAAATTATATGATTTTAAATAAGAGAGAATAGACCGAAGGATCCGATAAGGACAAGGGCAAAATAAATATGGATAAATAATTTATCTATGTAATAGCATAGTATTATTTTTGAAATGAATGATATTATAACACCGGACGAATGTAATGGTTACAAAGAACCTAGGAAGGGATTAATATAATGTATTAGTTATTAAACTTATGCTTGTCGTTGAAGTTTACAATTGGTTGTATGAGTAGTTTGTAGCACCGTGTAGCACCATATATGTGGGTTGAAAGTACCCGAATTTGGGGGCGTCACAGAAATAATCAAAACAAACAAACTTTTATTGACATTTTTTTCCCGGCGTTGACAGGTGGCGACTCTGCTGGGGACGATAGAGGGCTTAAACCGCGTTCAATCTTTTTGATTTCCATTCTGCATGTGCATTTATGTGTGAATGATCTTTATGCGTGATAAATGTCTCTAATCTTTGAAGTACTTTATATTAGTGCCTCACACAATGTCATCATAATGCATCCGGTGAGGACGATGAATGTATGAATGAATGTTGTGTGGTACCTCCATTAGGAGGTAAACTTGTCGGCTGTTTATTATTGGACTCTAAGGAGTGTTCTCTTGTGAGGCTCAGGAAAGGCACCACTCAGATCCGTTCCAATTGAAAGATGAATGTTTTCATCAAGTAAATTGCGAAGATTTGGGAACCAATTTCAAAAAGCCCGTGAGGGTAACCTAAGATAGGTCAGCCTTTGATAAACCAAACGCGGAGGATGCCTCTTTATGCCCTATTACTATCAGAATTTACAAATGTGATCCATCTTAAACTATCATTTGTACATCCTCCTTATCATGTTATAAAGTCGACTAACCCCTTGTTTTACAGGAAAAGATTAAAAAACTCATAAACTAATGCATATCATATCATGCATCCATATCATCTGCCAATATCTAGACTAAACTAGATACCAGTTTTGTGCAGATTGGTCATAGAACTCGATTTCGAGCCAAAAGGGCCCGTTCACTACTAGTCAAAATGGCTGAAGGAAGTTCATCAGAACCTATTCCTCTATTTCAAGATGAATTCGAGGAGTTTAAGAAGCAGATTGCCGAGATGACTACCCTGTTGAGAGAATAGTGTAAAGTATCTGAGGAACCTAAGCATAAGAGTCAGACTGAACCCTCTGTGCAAGGAGATATGAAAATAACAAAAAAGGACGGTGATACCCAGATGTCCACACCTATCTCTCCTCTCGATGTAGAAGTAGCCAAGGAGGCCCCGGTTCAAAAGAGGAGACGGGAAATATTAGACCTCCTAGAAGACAGAGAAACTGAAGATATCAGAAAAGAAAGTTAGACAAATGGAGGACGTTATCCGGTCTATGAAAGGGACAGGATCCCACGTGAAGGTGAATTATTTGGATCTATGTATTTTCCCAAAGGCGAGATACCCGGATAAGTTCCAAGTCCCATAATTTGAGAAGTACAATGATTGGGCGATCCCTACACCCATTTGAAAGTCTACATAGGTGAGCTTGGATCTTATGCCGAACATGAGAACCTTCGAATGCAGCTAATCCAGAAGAGCCTTACCGGAGAAGCCCGAACTTGGTACGCCAGGATTGACAACTCCAAAGTCCAGGGTTGGGAAGATTTAGCCCATGCATTCCTCAACCAGCATAGCTTTTAATCTCAGATGGCACCTGACCATTACCAAGTAACCAAATTCATGAAACTGAGCCAGGAATCCTTCAAGGAGTATGCATAAAGATGTAGGCGAATGGCTGCCCAAGTTATCCCCCTAATGGATGAAGGTGAGATGGTGATAACTTTTATTGACATCCAAGAAGCCCCATATTATGAGAGAGTCATGGCAGGAATAGGCAAACCTTTTTGAAATGATAAAGCATGGGGAAATAGCAGTGCTGGGTTTGAAATCAGGCAAAATCAAGGACCTTACAGCCTTGGAGGCAGTGGCGGAGCATATACAATCGGGCAATTACTGGAG
>JAINUT010003032.1:0-30969 GCA_020205555.1 Panax stipuleanatus
CTGAAGTCCAAGGATCACTTGTACTACTATCACATTAGGAATTCCTATTGACAGGCGAGTAAAACTCCATTAGGTATTCCATAGCGAGTCACGTTCAGTGAACTTATTCTCCAATAAGCACCTACATACTTGCTTTAGTGTCTCCACACAAATAATCATGAGATCAATCATCCTCATCCAATGAGCAAGCAACATATGTACCAATCTATCCGGATTTACTAATCCCTTTTTTAGTAATCCCACGGATTGGGAAATATTTTAGTTTTAGAGCTTTCTAAGAATTTAGATCTCATTAGCATGATCATCATCATGATTCTAAAAGCATTGCTTAAACTATGGGTTATTTACATATTATAAAACAGCACCATGTAGACAATTAAATGCCTTTAAAATGAATATTTTTATTAATAAATAAATAAGATTGCCTCCAAAGTATATGCTTTATCATCATACATGATTGGCTTGTATGCATACTACTTTCATTACCTCCGGAGCTCAAGAATATACATAATGTCATATTTCTGTGTTAAGACCTTACAAGCATGATTATAAACATGTAATAGAATATGAACATTACAGTTTGATAAAGAATTTAACGTATGAAGAAGTGCATGTGCAAGTAGTGATAGAAAGGAACAAGTACTTAGGAATAAAGTGATACCTCTGTTAAGGTAATCTGGAGGAACCACAGTGCTGAAGAAGCTACGTGGGAACTCGAAGATGTTATGATAAATCTTATCCGCATTTATTTGCTTAGTTGTGTGTAACCCCTTATATATTGATTCTGGGGACAGAATCCTTTTTAGGAGGGAAGAATGTAATAGACGAGATTTTTTTATTGTGTGATTCTGGGGACAAATCCTTTTAAGGAGGGAAGATTGTAACGATTGTGATTTTATAGTTAATTTAATATTTATTGAATTAAATAAATATTTTATGTGATTTATTTATTGAATTAAATAAATAAATTATGTGATTTATGGACTGATTTAATTAAGTGTATATATTAATTAAACGAATGTAATATATAATTTAATTAATGTAATTCAATTTTATATTATAGTTCTAATTTAATTGAGATAATTAAATTAGATGAGATATGTGATGAAGTGTTACATGAATTATAATTAGCGAGTAATTATAATTATGTGGCTATGTTATGTGATTAATTGATGTTAGATTTTAATTGATTAAATTAGTTGTTTAATATTTAATTGATTAAAATATGACATTAAAGTATGTGTTAAAATGATTTGTTAAAATAAAAGAAAAGGATTTTTAAATGATTTTTAACCAAACAAGGCCCTTACTTTTGTTTTAAAGGACTGTTGCCAAACAGAGCCATTACACTAGCTTAAATCTGATTTACCCAAAACCATATTTTATTTAATAAAAATAGTTTTGAAATTTTCTTGTTGCCAAACAAGCCAAAGGCTTTTGAATTTATGTAACGCTAAGTTAATTATAGTATTAAGTGTAATTAGTATACGTACATTATTATATCAGTTATATATGTATATTACGTTAAGAGGAAAGAACTACGTTAGTTTTTCTAAGTCTGAGACTAAGAAGAAAAAGAGCAAAGAAAGAAAGAAAGAACACAGAAGAGAAGAAGAAGAGAAAGAAGGGAAACTTGTGGGAATCAAAGCATCATCTTCTTCACTTCTATTAAGCAACAAGGTATTTTGAGAACTCTACTTAGTTGTTTCTTTAATTTTGAATTCTTTGTGAAATTTATTTGCACGAAATTGATTATGTTGATATGTATGTTATTCATATGGTTTATATATGAATTGTATGCATAAACAAGGATTTTCAAAAATCAAATTTTTGTCAGAACATGTGTTAATGGAGAAATTGGTGTTCTTATGGTTTTATATGTTATTAGCAAATTTAGAGTAAAAGTTATGAATTGATTGTGTGTTAATATGCTTGTTTGGAATTGTTTGTGATGTTATCTTGAATCATAGAAATAATACATGTGTTATAAGTTGAATTGCTTAAGAATTTGATTTATAGTGAATGGTTTTGTAAAATATATGAGTTTTATAAAAATGTCAAAAATTGAGTTCTTTAAACTTTGATTTTTATTACATAGACAAATTTTGTGAATTGTAGTATATATAACATGTGTATTAGTGCATATGCAAGCTTTACTTTGTTTATGTTGATGTGCATTGCCGATTGTTGGCATATAGGGATGAACGGTGAAGCAGGGTGCCTAACTGCACTGTTTCTGTCACGTTCTGGCGCAGCTGCGCCGATAACATAGGCAGAAGCAGTGCAGCTGCGCCGGCTGAGTTTCCCAGATTAAGTACCTGCGTAGCTGCGCCAATGCAAAGGCCTTTAGCTGCGCAGTTGCGCCGGGTTCGGTGCAGTGGCAATGTGTTTGAAACAATTGTGCAGATTGTCTTCATGCCTAAGTTACATTATTGCTAAGATAATGAGCATATATCTAGCTGCTATAACATGTGTTAACATGAAGTTGATAATTTCATAATTTGAGAAAAAGGAAGTTTTGAAAACCTAATATAGTATTTAAATTATAAACTATAATTGTTTAATTATACAATAAGTTACTTAATTATAATTTGATTAATTATAATTAAGAGTAAATATTTAATTTAAATTATTATTCTATGAAATTATAATGTATAGAAGTTGATTTATTTTAATCAATTAGATGTTAATTTAAATTATAATTTAATAAATGCATGTTTAATTGTGGATTTTAAATTGATAATTACATGATTAATTATAAATTGTGTAATTATAATACATGTTATAGTTTAATTAATTATTGATTATAATTGATAAATACATGATTAATTATAAATTGTGTAATTATAAATGCATGATATAGTTTAATTGATTTTAAATTATAATTATTTATAATTTAAATGGTAATTATAATTTAAGTAATTATAATTTGATTAAGTGTTTGAATTATAATTGTTTAATTATAATTTAGTTAAATACATAATTAATTTAATTATGTGAATATGTAAGTGATGTAATTAACTATGTGATAGTTAATTATTATAATTTATTTAATAGAGTGAGTTAACCATGAGAGTTAACCACTTATGTGAATTAGTTATGTATTAACTGATTTAGATTGTTATAATTGAATGTGTATAGGAAGTATTTAAGTACGTGGTTGAGTTAAGTAGCTTGCCCTTAAGGCAAGTTTTCTAAACCCTAATCCTGTATTAATTTTTATGCAAGTTTTCTAAACCCTAAACTCACTATTTCTATGCAAGTTTCTTTGAGTTCATATATTCATTGTTGAGAATGTCCTTTTCATTTATGTACTGGACAATTATTTACTTAACCGAAGAGATCTTGACTTATTGTTCAAGTAAGATCCAGTTTATTAATTTAAATGCTTTAAGTTTACTTCTAAAGCATATGTCAATTCATAATTCTTTTATTTACGAATTATTGAAAGTCGATTCAACTAATCCTTAGTTGATGAACGTGAATTCTAAATTACCCTTGTAAGCTTATCCAAACCAAACTTTCTTTGGTGCGGACTTGAATTCAAATTACTGAGTTGAACAACCCTAATTATTAGGGGAGGTTACTACGCATAGCGTTAAGATGTTTGTGCACAATACATGGTACAAAGGGCTGATCCCCCTAAGTACGAGTTAAAGTCCATAGTCTTATTGACTGTTAAAGGTTTAAATAAAAATATTTATAACCTAGGATAAGAAGAGTTCAAAGGTCTTATGACCCTCAGATAAATTCTATATTCGAATTTTAATGTTGATAGAGAATTATTATTCAATTCTTTATTATTGAAGCAAGCTAAGTTGTTTAGATTCTTTTTAAAGATACCCTTTCATGTCTATATTATTGTTAAACTCCAGTGAGCTGTGGTTTTCTCACTCTTGCATTAAATAACAATTGCAGTTAAGGTTGATAACGTTGATGCCCCGTCTACGAGTAAGAGCAAGGGAAAGAAAAGCAAGTGAAGACTTGTTTAATTATTTTGAAATGATTGTAATAAGACTTTTATGTCATATTTTTATTCCGCACTTTATTATTATGTCAAGGTTAGCGTAACCCTGGGATTGAGTTTGAGAAGGTTGTAACCCTTGTTTTAAGGGAGATTTTATTATTTTGAATAAAGATTGTAATTTATTTTGTGATATATTGGGTAGATGTTTGTTATAGTTAGAAAGTGAACACCAAATCATGTGGAAACGAAGTTCCCGAATTTGGGGGTGTCACATCTTATATTGTTGAAAGTTTGTCAGCTTATTATTCCTGTTCAATCATGATATATCTTCTTTTAAACTTAAACTTGCTGGGCAAACTTGTTGCTCACCCTTGCTATATCATGATAAACATTTCAGATTAAGACAAAACTTCAGACACAGGCAAAGGCAAAGTCAAGTTCCAGGATGGGATTATTGTACTGTTAAAATTGTAATAGTATTGAACGCAAATGACATTGTATGTCATCTAGGTTATTGAATGCAGATATTAAGTTAAAGTTACAGACCTTAGAGATTTTGTGTAAAAGTTTATTGTATAAATAATTTATGTTATATCTTCCGCATTAGTTATATAAATGATGTATCGTAACGTACCAGGTCCGAGGTTCTGGGGACCCGAATTTGGGGGCGGTACAGTTGGTATCATAGCTGTAGGTTATAAACCTTAGGTAGGGCTACCTTAGGCAATAACTGTAGGGATGAGGATAAGAAATAAACTCAAATAGAGTTTTAATTTAAGCGATGAATTTGAGCAAGGTATTAATAAATCAATAAGATTCAAAGAAGAATTATGACAAGTAATAAAGATCTAGAGTTACCTAACTCTGATAATAAAGATGAACATTAGTAATGAATAGATAGAGTCTAAAAGACTAAAAGTATAAAGGGAAAGAAAATCGTAAAACAAAACGATCATAACATAGAAAAGAATCATAATTTAATACGATTATAATATGAGATCACAACCTGATCTGATAAGGTCATAGTAGGAAGGAGGATCAATCAAATGATTGAAAATTTTATAGCATAATTTATGTGCGACAGTTGTACTATGAAATGATACTATTAAAACTCTGGAAGAGTTGTAGATACGGATAAAATGAAATTCGTATTAAGCAAAGAGGGAGCTATGATTATGTGGGATTTCGATTGAGGACTCATGTGATAGCTGAGTTGTACAAACTTTTGTATGGGCGGGGATTTTGTACTTGGTCTAACGACTACTTAGTTTATTACATTGATAATCATTGAAATGTTTGTGTCGCGCTATTCGCTATATGTATGTTGAGAAGGTGATTCTTTTCTTATGTGTATAACGGATAGGTAGAGAATATAAGATTAGGTACGAGTTCTTAATACTCACACTTATGGTAAGTTCGTGACTCATAATCGTTTGGAGGAACCCCTCAGCGAATAGACGACTTTGGTCTGACTAGGATAAGTTTCTAAACCCTTATGATTGTTGTAATACCCGAGAATTTCCTAATATTATTAAATAAATATATTAATAGAAATGAGAATTTATTTGAATATAAATGATTTTGTGTTATGAGAAGGATTAATTCAATTATATAAAATTGAATAATTATAATAATAATTGAGAAACTTATGGAGTTTGCGATAAACTCGTTGATAGCCTTGTGTGGCACAGTGATGAGAATTATTAATGATTATATTAATTAACGAATGAATTATTAAGTAAATAATTAATCTATATTAATTGTTAATTGCTAGTGTAGAATATTATTTAATTGTTATAGAATATTAATGGTGATTAATTAATAATATGTGATTATTATTATTGCAGGAAAAATAATAATAATAAGTGACGTGTCTATAAATATAATAAGATTTATACTTATTTACTGTGATAAATAATCAATTGTTGTGAAAATTAATGATTACATTAATTGACGAGGAATGGATTAATTAATATTAATGATAATTAATCGATAAGATGAATAATTTATTTATTTGATATTATGAGTAATAAAGCAAATAAGTAAGTTATTAATATGATGAGATTATATTGATTTCTATGTGCAAATGTGCAAGAATTAAATATAAAGTATATGGAATACAACTATAATATATAGTGTAGAGAAACACATAGGTGTGACCATGTAAGTATACATTAAAATGATATATCATGAATATAATGTAATCACTTGTTGATTGTAGAATTTAATAATAAAGGAGACAATATAGGGTGATAATATCTGAAAAGACTATATTGGTAAGATAAAATGTACATGGATTATATGCATACAAATTACACTTACTACATTATATGAAATTGCCTTGTGACACTAATTTAATACCTAAGTGTAGATAATATATGTTATGCTTATATGTTATAACATGGTATAGTACAAACTTACTAGAATGCTGAGATTGCCTTGCCTTGTCCCTTAATGATAGTCACTATCTCTTCACACGTGAATACTCATGAAGCTATCCTACTCCCTATATCCTCAAACTTAGCACATTCTAGCTAGCATGATTCAATGGGGTGTGGCTCTCATGATGCATTCCACCAACTACTACCAACTTCTCATTAGCCATCAAAGAATACAACAATCCGTTAGTTTAAATTAAAGAACTAAAGCATTGTCTGGGTATTGGTTGTTCTATAAATTGAGCTCTTCTTCTCCATTCTTCTTTGCTGAGATTTTGCTAAGTGTTGAGAGGGAGAGCATATACATATATCAGTGTGAGCATTCTAAATTAAGCAGCAAGTCCAATTAACTAATTACAAAGGTATAAGATTGCTTTTGTTCTTCATTTTCAACTTTTGCAATTCTGAGATTTCTTGATTCTTATTTTCTAAAAATATGCAAATTCTTGGTTATGCCATACTAGATTGTAATTGGATTGTAGTATACTTGTTTAGTTGCTATATTAGCTTAAAATATATTGGTAATACAATGCTGTTAGTTATAATCGAATTCGTGATGAATTTTTGTGATTGGGCTAAGTTTCTACCGTAACAGGCCGGTTTCTGGTGTGAAGCAGCAGTGGCGCAGCTGCGCCAGTTTATAACTGGAGCGCAGCACAGTTGCGCCTGGGCACTGGATATAGTTTTCTGCATTCTGCTTAAAAATCTATCAAGTGTTGGTTTGTTTATATAACTTAGGTGAGCATGCAAGCATGTGTAATATATATATATATATATATATATATATATATATATATATATGAGTACATTGAACTAATGTAAGCATGTTATATTAGGATCGCATGCTTGAATGGTGAGGTTATATATTTCACAATGAACTTAGAGTTTCAAAATAGACATTGACTTATTATATCTGTTTTGACATTCTAACTTTTGATGCTTGTTAGTATAGCCTAGAAACACATGAAATGAATGTTGACTTGTGTATACATGTTTCATAGTATGACGTGAGCAAGCTAAACCTCGATTACTAACATTTCGAATGAAAATGTAAGTTTTAAAAAACAAACTTTGACATGTGTGTGACACATTGAGGTACTGATTTTGCAAACATGTTTACATGATCTAGAATCACATGTAATACATGTTAACTTGCATATATAGGTTTCATAAGGAAGCATGGACATGATAAACCTTATTAGTAAACTTTATTAATGAAAGTATAAGTGTTGAACGTGAACGTCGACATGTTACATTGAGATTTGAATTCGATACTTATGAACATGTTGGATAGAACTTGTAGACTTGCTAATGTATCATTCATGTTTGCCTACTATGTTACATGTAGTGAAACCAAATTTGCGTAAATGAAGCATGTTTTCAAACTAATGACAATGATAGTTGCATATATGTGATATGAAAACTCATGAACATGTTTAATATAAGTATATGATTACCTTATGTGTTTTGAAAGCGAGCATGATAGGCTTTGTAAATTTCATGACCTTGAATGACCGTAAGCGTCGACTTAGAATCTATATCACATATGTTTGGAACAAGGGAATGTTATACGAATATAAAAAGACTCTTTAACATGTATATATACTATGTGATATATGTGAATCCGATTTCGACGGTTAACTTATGGGAATGCCATAACTTGCTAAAATAAAATATATTTAGTATTGATTGTGGTTTTATATGGTATTAATAATATGAGGGCATGTTTGCTAATTGTTGCGATCTTATATGCTATGAGAATGTGTTTAAACTCTAAAGGATGAACGTTAAGGATAGAAATTATATTCTATATAACTGTGTAGCTAGGTTAAAACTTAGCTTATGTGTTGATCGTATATTCGAAAACAAAATGTGAAGCTAAATTATATGACTAATGAATATCATATATATACGTAACTATATTACGATAGGAATTCGAAAGTGTTGGCTAGCTTTACGTGAGTAAACTACGCATAAGGCAAGTATCTAAACCTTATCTTATCGGATGCAAGTTCTCTAACTAACACTCTTTTACGGTGCAAGTATTCTATCCTTGTATATTGCGAACTAGTTTCTTTACTTAATCGTTTGGATTGAATTAGCATGCTTGAACTCTTATTTCATTAAAGCTATTATTCATGATGAACTTAGTATTGATCTTGAATATTGTGAAAGTGTCTATGCCATTTGATTCGGCTAGACTTATATTATTGAAAAGCGACCCAAACCAATTGATTGGTGCGGGATCTTGTATTTGATTGAGAAGAACAACCTTCTTTGAAGGGAATATATAATTGTCAAAGAACCGACGTGCGCACTTGAATATGATTGATTATTATGCATAACGTATGGTACTTTAGGCTGATCACCTGTTGTACCTGTTTTTGGATTTAGGTTATCAGTTTAATACTGTTAATTCTAGTAGAAGTTCATAGTCCTTAGTGACTGCTCAGTATTCAGTTATCTTGAAATCTTGAATTGATTTATTTTTGAATCATATTGATATTATTCTGTCCTTAGCGACTGTTATTGAGAACTGTTGATATTCTTGTTATCCTTGAACTATCAAACCTTGTTATACCCTTTCGAGAATTGAGAATTTTATTACTCACCCTTATTGTATATTATTTGCTGAGAAATTTGTGCTTATTCTTGCATTTCCTAAAAACATTTTAGTTAAGGCAGAGCAGTGCGGACCTTCGGGCACAGATAAGGGCAAGGGAAAGGCTACTGAGTAGCTTAAATTATGTAGGACTTATGATTATAATAAAGAACTTATGATATTATGTACTAGTTAAGGTTATTTATGCTTAAGATATGTCTAAGCTATGTAATCACTATTTAAGTTACGAGACCTTGGGGCGTGAATAAATTATATTATTTAAATGTAATCTATTCGGTATTAGTTGTGTATTATTCCGCTGTGTGATGCGACATTTAGTCATATTATTATTGTGATGTATTACCATGAGCACGTGATGAACCGAATTCGAGCGACCCCGTGACGATCCTAGAATTTGGGGGCGTCACAATTGTGGTAAGTTCCTGAACTCATAATGTGTGTTATGTTTGATGAACTATACTTGGTATAAGAAAGTTATGGAAGAAGAATTGAGGATTTTTAGTGTAGTAAGTTTTAAGTATGATAGAATAGATAGAATTATTAAGCAATTGATCATTAGAAGAATTGAAGTTGGTGGATGAGGCATATGTATTCTAAATCTTCTAGCTATGCTAGATTCAAAATTTTGATATCAAGCTAAATTCGGACTGATGTGCCTTTTTCAAAATAAAATGAATTTTTGGTTATCTTCAAAACATGGTGACAAGGGTGTGAAGATGGACTTCGAGCCATTATCACATCGTTACTTGTTGCGACATGATAATTCTAAAAATGATTTTCAATAGTTTTGAACGGTTTAAAGAAGAGTCTACGCTAATTGTTTTGGCTAAACAAAAATGATTTAAAATATCAAAAATATTTTATATATCATCGATGCGTCATGGAACCTGGTGCAAAGATTATAAAAATGACGGAGTCATTAATACAGTATTATCTAGTGTCGAATGTGATCTAAGGATCGTCAGTCCACTATGATATATTGTATTATGATAAAGTCACAAAATGACAGAATCTTCAACAAACTGTAAATATAGTGCGGTATAATGACGTCATAAAATAATTTTTAGAATTTTAACGAAAATTCAAGTGCCAATTAAGTTTGGCCAGACAAATGTTTTTATTGATGTTTGAATTATTGGTATATGTCTAAAGCTATTTGATTCAGCTAGACAAATGTTTATGAAAATTCAAGTATCTCTTTGAGAACTTATCCCGAACCATATTGTTTTGATTCGGACTTCCGGCTGAGTATGAACAACCCCAAAAAAGGGGGATATATTAGTTGGATAACGTACATTCCAATCATTGAACGCATACAGTCGTTCAGATAATTAAGGCCAGCGGTAGTTTACCTCCTTCGTGATTGTAAACATGCCTATTATATTGTTACGGTGAATGCCGTTAAACCCGAGAGTTCATGGTCTATATGACCACTCAACATGATTTGAAAAGTTTTTTTTAACTCCTTAGAGAGAAGTCTGGGTAGAATGTGATGATTGAATAGTTCCTCATAGAAGGAAGCCATACTATGTACTCATTAAATGAGAATGAAATTAGATAAAGGATAATTTAAAAACCTAGTTTTGATGAATAAAGGAGTAGGGATTTGTAGGCTGTAATTTCGAGGATGAAATTCTTAGAAGAATGGGTGAATGTGACAACCCAAAAATTTATAAGATTTTAAATAATTAAAATAAATGTTAAAGGATAAAACCTATATGAGAATTTATGGCGGCCCCAAATCCGGGTCCCCAGAACCTTGGATATGGTACATTACGATACATCATTTCTACAACTACTGTGGAAGATATAAACATAAATTGTTTATACAATAACCTTTACACATAACTCCCATGGTCGATAACCTAAACTTAATACACATGTTCGTATTCTACATGACTTACAATGCCATCTGCCACCAATACTATTATAATTTTAACTGCAACACAATCTAATTCTGGAATTTATCTTTGTCTTTGCCTGTATCCGAAGTTTCGTCTTAATCTAAAAGTTTTATCATGATATAGCAAGGGTGAGCAACAAGTTTTCCCAGCAAGTTTAAGTTGAAATGAAGATATATCATGATGAAAAATAATAATAAGCTAACAAGCTTTCAACAATGTAATAATTATGAAAGAACATGAATCAATTTACATAACTGAATGACCGAGACAATAATGATGAATGGCCAACAATGAACATGGATAAATTTAACTGAACCAAATGGTAAGGAAGGTGATCAGCCTTTCATACCAGATGAACATATGCAACATGCACAACGTGCAAATTAATAATCAAAGATGTTGTGTAATCAACAATGATTAACCACGGACATGCTTTACAGTAACAACTCAAGTTCGAGTTAAGAAAATTTCTCAATAAAAGAGTATAGGAACTTGCTTAATAAAAGTATAGTTCAGGAACTTGCCTTTACCGTCAATTACTGCTACACAATCTAATTAAGCTTCAGTTGAAAGACCTATGATTAATAATATCGATCCCTCAATTAGAATAATATCATAACATATATCACTGCTAAATACAGTCATAGTATAACTTAAACACTTATCATATATCCTTAACAGTCACTAGAACACATAAGACTCGGTATCAAGTCAAACTATTTTAGTATGATTTGAGTTCGGTACTATTTCAACGTCCCGATTACCCTATCGGATAATTATCAAGTTTATTTTCAATTAAACTCTACTTAACTGCTTCACAATTATGTTAGATAATTTAATTATTAGTCATAACATTTTTCAATAGCTCATAATAATTTTCAATTAATCATTATCATTTATAATGATTTTTCAATCATTAATATCATTTTTAAATAATTTAAATCTCAAATAATTCTATCATCATTAATATTTAATTAAGTTCACATATTAATGAAATACATGTCACAATATTAAAAGTTATTTATTATAACTCAGAGTATTTTTATTACTTTAATAACACTTTTAAATGATTTTTAAAACATTAAAACTATAACTTAAAATATTTTCTAATACTTCAATATCATTTTAAATGATTTTGAAATATTAAAATCATTTTTAAGTAATTTATTTAATATAATTATTAAATAAATTTAATATCATTAATATTTAAATAAATTAAGCATTATAAATGCTTGTAAAACTGAATATTCGTGTACTATATTTGAAATAAATCGAGCATTATAACTGCTTTATAAAATGAATATTTTACTATTCTATTTGAGATAATTTCAACATTATAACTGCTTATAACATGAGTATTCTTACTAAATACTTGAAGAAAATCGGACATAGCAACTGCTTATAAAAGTATATTTTCTAATTTATAAAAGAAATAAATCGGACATTATAACTGCTTATAAAAGTATATTTTCTACTTTATAAGAAAAATAAATCGGACATTATAACTGCTTGTAAATAGGACTTTTGTCCTATTTACTTAAAATAATTTGGGTATTATAACCGCTTGTAAAAGTATATTTTTTACTAAATATATAAAGAATAATGAACATAATAACCACAAGAGTAAATACCTCTTGGAGTTGCAAGCTTTAACTAATCCTTTGAAATCTTGAAACTCACCAAAAACTTTCCTCTCCCTCTAACGAAATTCTCCTCTCTCTAACCATATTTTTGGTTTTGAAAAATATGAAGATAAATGGCTCCCATTTATAGGAAAACATAGTTTCAATAATTACACGTTAGGGGCTCGGCTTTTTACAATTTGTCCCGGCTTATTACAGTTTGGTACCCTGGTTAATTATACTTTAGTACCTCATTAATTGCACCTTAGTCCCTGGGTGACATCATCATGATGACATCATCATGATGTCATCATCTTTTGTGCTTCTTTAATGCTGATGTCATGCTTGCATCATCTGTGTTTCTTTAAGGATGATGTCATGCTTGCATCATCTCTTCTCTGATCGGTTGATTTAAGTTCACATGGATTGGAGGGTATTTTGGTGATTTCACATATAATTTTAAGGGTAGTTCGGTTATTTCGCCTCCAAAAGGATATTCTAATAATTTTCCACACATTTTTAAGGGTAGTTTCGTCATTTTCTATGCTCCCTTAAAATTAAACCCTTAGGGTTTGATAAATAATATTAGGGTTTGCTAATCACCATTAAGGTTTACAAATTAGGGTTTAGAATTCTCGAATAAGAAATTAGGATTTCCTAACTGCATATTAGGATTTTTACCATTAGGGTTTAGTAAGGTTATACCTTATCTGATTATACTCAGCCTAGATTCTGAATCAAAACAATATGGTTCGGGATAAGTTCTCAAAGAGATACTTGAATTTTCATAAACATTGTCTAGCTGAATCAAATAGCTTTAGACATATACCAATAATTCCAATATCAATCAAAACATGTGTCTGGCCAAATTGAATTGATACTTGACTTTTCTTTAAAATTCTAAAAATAATTTTATGACGTCATGATACCGCACTGTATTTAAAGTCCGTTTTAGATTCCGTCATTTTTGTGACTTTGTCATAAAACAATATACCACTAGTGGGTTGACGATCTTTAGATCACATCCAACACTAGGTAAGAATGTATTGATGACTCAATCGTGTTTTATCATCTTTGCACCAGGTTCCATGATGCATTGATGATATATAAAATACATTTTGATATTTCAAGTAATTTTTTTCTAGTCGAAACAATTAGCATAGACTTTTAAATGGTTCAAAAAATCTTTGAAAATTATTTTTAAAATTATCATGTCGCAACAGGTAACGATGTGTCAGGGTACCGAAGTCCACACATACACAATTGTAACCATATTTTGAGGATAACAACAATTTATTTTTGGTGTTATCATGCCACAACAGGTAACGATGTGATAATGGCTCAAAGTCCATCTCCACACCCTTGTCACCATGTTGTAAAGATAACAAAAATTCATTTTATTTTGAAAAAGGCACATCAGTGCGAATTTAGCTTGATGTCAAAAATTTCAAAGTCTAGCACAGCTAGAAGATTTGGAATACCTATGCTTCCACCATCAACTTCAATTCTTCTAATGATCAATTGCTTAATAATTCTATCTATTGCTATTATCCTCAATCCTTCATTCACAATTTTCCTATACCCCCGTATAGTTCATCAAACATACCATACGTTATGAGTTCAGGAACTTACCATAATCATATGGGTTTAGGAACTTATCCTAGTCAGACCAAAGTCGTCCATTCGCTGAGGGGTTCTACCATTCGATTATGAGTCACGAACTTACCATACGTATGAGTTTAAAGAACTCGCACCTAATCTTATATTCTCTACCAATCCGTTATACACATGAGAATAGAATCACCTTCTCATTATATATATAGCGAATAGCGCGACACCGGCATTTCAATGATTATCAATGTGATAAACTAAGTAGTCGTTAGACCAAGCATAAAACCCCCGTCCTATACAAAGGTTTGTACAACTCAGAAATCACCTGATTCCTAAATTGAAATTCCACATAATCCTAGCTTCCTCTTGCTCAATACGAATTTCATTTAATCCGTATCTCCAATTCACAACTCTTTCCTGAGTTTAACTCGTACTATTTCATAGTACCATATTCATATAGCAATTCTGTTATAAAATTTTTAATCATTTGATTGATCATCTGTCCTTTTATGGCCTCATCAAATCACATTGTGATCTCATATTATAATCGTTTTATATTACGATTCTTTTCTATGTTATGGTCGTTTTGTTTTACGATTTTCTTTTCCTTTTATACAATTAGTCTCTTAGACTCTATCTGTTCATTATTACTGTTCATCTTTATTATCAGAGTTAGGTAACTCTGGATCTTTATTACTTGTCAGGATTCTTCTTTGAATCTTATTGACTTACCAATACCTTACCCAAATTCATGGCTTAAATTTCAAACTCTATTTGAGTTTATTCTTTATCCTCATTTATGCGGTTATAGCCTAAGGTAACCCTACCTAAGGTTTATAACCTATAGCTCTGATACCAACTGTGACGCCCCCAAATCCGGGTCCCCAGAACCTCGGACATGGTACTTTACAATACATCATTTCTATAACTACTGCGGAAGATATAAACATAAATTATTTATATAATATCCTTTACACATAACTCGCATGGTCGGTAAGCTTAACTTAATACACATATTCGTATTCTACATGACTTACAATGCCATCTGCCACCAATACTATTACAATTTTAACTGCAACACAATCTAATTCTAGAATTTGTCTTTCTCTTTGCCTGTATCCGAAGTTTCGTCTTAATCTGAAAGTTTTATCATGATATAGCAAGGGTGAGCAACAAGTTTGCCCAGCAAGTTTAAGTTGAAATGAAGATATATCATGATGGAAAAGAATAATAAGCTAACAAGCTTTCAACAATGTAATAATTGTGAAAGAACATGAATCAATTTACATAACTGAATGACCGAGACAATAATGATGAATGGCCAACAATGAACATGGACAAATTTAACTGAACCAAATGGTAAGGAAGGTGATCACGCTTTCATACCAGATGAACATATGCAACATGCACAACGTGCGAATCAATAATCAAAGATGTTGTGTAATCAACAATGATTAACCACGGACATGCTTTACAATAACAACTCGAGTTCGAGTTAAGAAAATTTCTCAATAAAAGAGTATAGGAACTTGCTTAATAAAAGTATAGTTCAGGAACTTGCCTTTACCTTCAATTACTGCTACACAATCTAATTAAGCTTCAGTTGAAAGACCTATGATTAATAATATCGATCTCTCAATTAGAATAATATCATAACATATATCACTGCTAAATACAGTCATAGTATAACTTAAACACTTATCACATATCATTAACAGTCACTAGAAAACATAAGACCCGGTATCAAGTCAAACTATTTTAGTATGATTTGAGTTCGGTACTATTTCGACGTCCCGATTACCCTATCGGATAATTATCGAGTTTATTTTCAATTAAACTCTACTTAACTGCTTCACAATTATCTTAGATAATTTAATTATTAGTCATAACATTTTTTAATAGCTCATAATAATTTTTAATTAATCATTATCATTTATAATGATTTTTCAATCATTAATATCATTTTTAAATTATTTAAATCTCAAATAATTTCATCATCATTAATATTTAATTAAGTTCACATATTAATGAAATACATGTCACAATATTAAAAGTTATTTATTATAACTCAGAGTATTTTTAATACCTTAATAACACTTTTAAATGATTTTTAAAATATTAAAACTATTTTTACAAAATTTATTTAATATAATTATTAAATAAATTTATTATCATTAATATTAATTTATTAATAAAATTCCATTCCAAAATATTAAAAGTTATTCAATATAACTTAAAATATTTTCTAATACTTTAATATCATTTTAAATGATTTTTAAAATATTAAAATCATTTTTAAGTAATTTATTTAATACAATTATTAAATAAATTTAATATCATTAATATTTAAATAAATTGAGCATTATAAATGCTTGTAAAACTGAATATTCGTGTACTATATTTGAAATAAATTGAGCATTATAACTGCTTTATAAAATGAATATTTTACTATTCTATTTGAGATAATTTCAGCATTATAACTGCTTATAACATGAGTATTCTGACTAAATACTTGAAGAAAATTGGACATAGCAACTGCTTATAAAAGTATATTTTCTACTTTTATAAGAGAAATAAATCGGACATTATAACTACTTATAAAAGTATATTTTCTACTTTATAAGAAAAATAAATCGGACATTATAACTGCTTGTAAATAGGACTTTTGTACTATTTACATAAAATAATTTGGGCATTATAACTTCTTGTAAAAGTATATTTTTTACTAAATATATAAAGAATAATGAACATAATAACCACAAGAGTAAATACCTCTTGGAGTTGCAAGCTTTAACTAATCCTTTGAAATCTTGAAACTCACCAAAAACTTTCCTCTCTCGTTCTACCGAAATTCTCCTCTCTCTCTAACCAGATTTTTGGTTTTGAAAAAAATGAAGAGCAATCGCTCCCATTTATAGGAAAACATAGTTTTAATAATTGCACGTTAAGGGCTCTACTTTTTACAGTTTGTCCCGGCTTATTACAGTTTGGTACCCTGGTTAATTACACTTTAGTACCTCATTAATTGCACCTTAGTCCCTGGGTGACATCATCATAATGACATCATCATGATGACATCATCTTTTGTGCTTCTTTAATGCTTGCATCATCTGTGTTTCTTTAAGGATGATGTCATGCTTGCATCATCTCTTCTCTGATTGGTTGATTTAAGTTCACATGGATTGGAGGGTATTTTTGTCATTTCACATATAATTTTAAAGGTAGTTCGGTCATTTCGCATCCAAAAGGGTATTCTAATATTTTCCCACACATTTTTAAGGGTAATTCTGTCATTTTCTATGTTCCCTTAAAATTTAACCCTTAGGGTTTGATAAATAATATTAGGGTTTGCTAATCACCATTAAGGTTTTCAAATTAGGATTTAGGATTCCCGAATAAGAAATTAGGGTTTCCTAACTGCAGATTAGGGTTTTTACCATTTGGGTTTACTAAGGTTATACCTTATTTGATCAACATTTGATCATTAATCCATTACTATACACACACACACAATCATAGATACAATTAGAATAACTGTATTAACTATTAAATCTCTATCCGTAATTAGGGTTAGGTTTTTATCAACTGAATTAGGGTTTATTAATTTAAAATTAGGGTTTTCCATGTTACCCTTTACCTGATTCATACTCAACCCTTAACCACATACTGTACACATATATAATCACAAAATAATATAAGTCTTTCACAAAAATTTTAAATCCATACTCTATTTCCAGTCTAGGCCTTATTATTTAACCTTTATTTAATCATTTAAGATTATATTAATCTTATAAATTCTCGGGTTGTCACAGAATTTGAGGAATAATTTAAAAATTTTAAGGAAGAACTTATATAGTTTACTGTTCGAATGAGAATAGAGAATATATGGGTTATAAAATTTCTAAACCTTAGAGATGAATCTATATGTGTTTGATGAAATATTAAGAATAAGGTACTACGATACCTATAAAGTTTGGTGGCCTAATATATAAATTAGGTATATGAATTATGTGAGTGTTTATAACTTATTAAGTCAATTAGGACTATTAAGTTAATACCTTTAGTGGAGTGTGTTATAACTTATGTGAATTATGTGTATGATTAAATAAATATACATTATATAATGTGTATACATTTATTTTGTATATAAAGATAATTAAGAATATGTAAATATAAAAAATATTGAGTATTAGTTCTAGTGATAATAGATTTAATGGACTAAGGAGGGTAAGTAATTTAAATAAGCCCAATTGTTTATTTAAGCATTAGACTTGTAGCTAATTGATTTAATAGCAATTAAGTTATTAAGCTAGCCCAACATATCATGTATGAGACAAATATTATAATGGCCCAATTTATTTAATGATGGAAGCCCAAGCTCAATTTATTTAGGAAGCAAAACAAGAAAAAAGGTGCAAGCCCAAATGAATTAAAAGAGTAGCCCAAACCTAGCCCAATGGGATAAGGGACTTATGGGACATTAAGTAAGCAATATGGGCCTTAAAAATAAAACCAATTAGGGCCGAACAAGGCCAAGTGGCCAAAAATATGAAGGGAGGAATAAGGGGGGAGGTATGTAATCATTAGGCACTTTAGTTGGTGAACAACTCAAGCTAGGTGTCAAGCATTTGTTGAAGCCTTATCATTTAACCAAACCAACAAGCTAAGCAAGGAGTGTAAGACACTCAATCATGATGAGTAAGAGAGGATGTGAGCGATGTATTATGGATATGCAAATCATATCTATACATTTTATTAAAACAAAAGTCTATCTCATTTTTTATTTTGTTTCTCTTTCATCTCATTTCTACGTAAGCTAACAAAACAAGCAAGAGAGAGGAAGAGATGGAGAGAAAATTTCGGCCAAGAAAGGGGAAGGAGAGAGAGGGAGTTTGGTAGTTCTATAGCTCCTAATCAAAGATAGAAAGAAGAAGAAGGAGAGGATGAACCAAGCCAAGGTATAAAGGATTTTACTTATGTAGTCTAATTTCTTCTTGATTTGATTTAAGTTTTGATTTTTGTAAAGTATGATTTTGAGGCTCAAAAACGTTAGATATATGTGATTAATAGTGTTTCATATTTAGATCTAAACTTTTTGATAATCAAAAGTTAGATCTAAAGTATGAAATAGGAACTAGGTTTTTCAAAAGTAAGGAAACTTAATTTTCTTAGCTTTGATTGTATGTAATCTTGTGTTTAGTGATTATTTGGTAAAATAGATCATAGATCTTGATAAATCCATGTGTATATGAGGTATAAGTATGTATTGTGATAATTGATGATGGATTATGTTGGTGAATGGGTGAGGATATGAAAGTTTTCTTAAAAATCCCCAAGGATGGAAAAATCAGATTTTGAGAAAACGCAACGTGAAATTCAAACGACCATATCTCTCTTAATATTTTGAATTTTTTAGTATGGTCAATTTCTAGAGTTATACCTATAAGTCTTTTAACGTTTTCAAGTGGAATCACTTAAAAAGGAGTTATAGATTTTCGTGTAGACTGAAATTAGCAATGGACGTAAAATATGAAAATGAAGAAAAACAATCTGTCTAGAAATTGTAAGGGCAGTTTCGTCCACTTATTTTATGAAATAAATTCCAATCTGTTGGGACATTAAAATATATGTTATAAAGTAGCTTGTGTCCAAAAATGAGCTCATTTCGACTTAAATTGACCAAGTTATGACTATTTCAATATTTGCGTTTTTCCGAGGAAAATCTCTATAACCGGAGTTGTAAAACTCCAATGGCCACGCAATTTAAACTGTAAGCTCACGTTAACATGTGTAAGATCCCTCCAAGAGTTGGGGATTTCTGGAGTTAAGCGTGAGGTAGCTAATTTCTTAAGGAATTAACTAGAAATGAATTTTTGAAAAATACTTAAGGGGGTTGAAAAATTCCATGAAAAATACTTTTTGTGTATGGAATATATGTATATATGTTTGGCCAAAAGATAGAAAAATAATAAACTGATTTGGTATTTTCATAAATAGGGTGTTTCAGCTTGTTGAAATGAACATTTAAGGTTGCTGAAATGGAAACTAAAATGTCTGGAATAGGAAACAGTTTGGTTTCAGCTTACTGAAATGTTATATTAAGTCTCTTGAATGGTAAACAGTTTATCGAGTTATAATAATAACTTATAAAGTGATCAAGTAAGTGTTAAGTTTAAGATAGTACAGTCGTACTCTTTAATGGTTGATGTATAGTAGATGGGCTAAACGATTCCTTCATATGGGGAAGGTATCTGCTAATTGGTAACCGATCTAACTCACTGTGAAAACAGTTTAGATAAGATGAAAACTAATTTGTTAGTTGTTTGTGGGAAACCACTCAGTATACTATATTGAATATTATTAAAGACTCGATGTGTGCTAGGTTTAGACTTTTAAATAAATATGGTGTTAAGGTTATCTAATATTTGACTATACGGTTAAGTGTTAGATAGTTTAATTTTAAAGTAATAGAATGATGAGATAAAGTATGTTATACTAACTGAAAGATCAATCTTATAACTAATAGGTCTTTTCAATAAAGCGATTAAATAAAATTGCGTAGCAGTAATCGACGATACAGGCAAGTTCCTATACTCTTTTATTGAGCAAGTTCTCTAACTCAATTTCGAGTTGTTATTGTAAAGCATGTTTGTGATTAATCATTGTTGATTATACCACATCTATGATTTATTGATTTGCACGTTGTGCATGTAGTATATGTTCATCAGGTATTAAAGGCTGATCACCTTCATTACCATATTGTTCAGTTGAATTTATTCATGTTCATTGTTGGCTATTCAGCATTATTGGTTCAGTCATTCAGTTATGGAAATTGATTCATGTTCTTTCACAATTCTTATAGTATTGAAAGTTTATCAGTTTATTATTCTTTTTCAATCATGATATATCTTCTTTTGAACTTAAACTTGTTGGGAAAACTTGTTGTTTACCCTTGCTATATCATGATAAACATTTCAGATTAAGATGAAACTTCAGACACGGGCAAAGGCAAAGACAAGTTCTAGGATGGGATTATTGTACAGTTAAAATTATAATAGTATTGAACGCAAATGACATTGTATGTCGTCTAGGTTATTGAATGCAGGTATTAAGTTAAGGTTACAGACCTTGGGGATTATATATAAAAGTTTATTGTATAAACAATTTATGTTTATATCTTCTGCATTAGTTATAGAAATGATGTATCGTAACGTACCAGGTCCTGAGGTTCTGGGGACCCGTATTTGGGGGCGCTACATCATCTCAGTCAATTTATAAGATTCCTCACCAAGCAATTGGTTTGGATCGCTTTCAAATTCATGACATGGGTCTTGCCGAATCAAATGGCGTAGATAATTTTTACAATATATATGATAACAATTTATAAGTTCAATACTCGCAACATAGTTCGAAGAATATAAATAGGCTTTAAATCAAGCTATGAAGTATCAATTCGTAAGACAAGAATCATACTATCAGTTATTTACTCGTACCATCGATAATAGTACAACCTTAAGTAGTGTTCAATAAAGATTAAGGCTTGAATACTTGCTTTCAATATAAAATCAAATGAAGTTAGGAAACTTGTTCGATAAAAAGTAGGGTTAAAAACTTGCCTGAGTTGTTGATTAATTCCGATCTCGACTTCTTATCCCTTGATTAACCTATTGTTATTGTAACGGTTATTCTCTATCAACACATAAACACATAAACCTAAATCGGTCTAATCACACTAGTCTTAGGTATTTAAGATTTCTCAAAATAATTATATATTGTTTCTCTAATCATTATCTCTATCACTCTATCATTAATATAGTATTTTATTATCATCTGAGTAATTCCCTAAATCTTAATTAGGGGTATTCATATTAATGTCTCATTGGTTCAATATAAAATAATCTTTGAAAGTATTTAATTGTTTAATAAATTTTATTCACAATTAAAATGTTTATTAATGTCACTTTATTTGTTCATACTTATACAATTAGAAATAGTCTTCACTATTACCAATTGGTCTAAGTCTTATTTGTTTTACAATTAAGTATTATCTTAATTGTTTATTCGTTTCACAATTAAATTCTTATTTAAATTTAATTGTTTATATTTTAAGAATATTAGATTAATTATCACTTATTGAATTACAATTAAAATTATTTTAATTGTTTAATATTATCTAAGTCAAATAAGTCTTAAACTTTTAAATTCCAAATTGTAATTAACTAACTTACAATTAAATTACTTTAATTGTTTAATTATCTTTGATTAATAAAATCTCTTAATATTAATCGAATTAAGTATTATTATTATTTTCCTTTTAAAAAAATTAGGTTTCTGATCCGGTCTGACCCGACCCGACCCACCTTGACCCGATCTAGTTTGATCTGGATCCGAGCTAACTGTGAACTAGGCCTGGCGTTGTAGCGCCGGGTTTAGTACTGCAGCTGGCGCGGCAGCGCCGACCCTGCAGAACTTGAACCCGGTAGTGGAGCTATGGCGCTGATGTTTGTGCTGAGGACAGCGCTGCAGCGCTAGTCCTACAGATTTGAAAAGTCATTGGCGCTGCAACGCCTGTTTTGGCTTCCTGGGCGGCGCGGCAGCCCTGCAGAATGCTTAGGCAAGAAATTTTCAGAAAATGCTCTCTTACCTTATTTGATATAAACTTGCATAACTTATTCATTTTACATCCAAATGAGTTGAAACCACTTTTAATATCTCATAAACTTGTATATCTTCAATATATGATATCTTAAACAATTTTCTAAATTATTTAATTAATTAAGTTTATTGTTTTTCCAAGCTAGGGTTTGCATATCGATATGTTTTATGAAAAGTTCTGCTACAGGTTCGTTTTATGTCCGATTACAATGATTCCACTTGGGTTATGTCCATATTTTATAGAGGTTCAACATAACATTATTGGATCATATATAAGGCTTAAACATTATTGTTAGATTTTATGCCCTAGAGGCCAATTCTTTGGTGTAATTGCTTAACATTTTTTGATATTATATTTGATTGGATAAGTGAATTATTTTATTATGGTTTTATTTACAGCGTTATATAAATGTTAGCATAATAAAAGTCCTTAGAATAGTGATACAAATTATATAGCTTCAAGTATGTGACTTGAACATGAGATCATATAATTACAATTAGTATCATTACTCTTAAATGTCTCTAGTCGAGTATCATTGTTAATGGGACAACAATGATACATTAAGACTAGTATATGGATTGACTGATGGCCAAATCTCATTAGTCATAAATATATGAGATATTGAGTTAATGCATAGGTACATGTTAGAGAACAATGTACTGGATAGACCCACCATGAGAATTCTACATGGAGCATTATGCACAGTGTCATAAGCAATTCTCATAGTGACAATGATGTAATGATCCTCCGACCTGAAATCACTATATTACTACATGGGAATTTATGAACTTTGATATCATCAAAGGTCACCTTTAATAGGGTGGACAATAAAGGTGATTATTGGGTACATCATAAATCATGTGAGGAATATGAGTGATATAGATGGAATTTAACCCTCCTATATATTAGGGGTGATATCTATAGGCCTCTTGATTGAGCTATGAAATGTATGGCCATGCTCAAATAGTGATTTGTTTCATATAGTCTACTCATTGATCAAGAAAACTCAGATTAAATTATGAAGAGTATGACACATTCCATGACTCGAGTTTAATCTAGGATGTCAAGGTTAAAAGAATAAATTACATGGAAACATTAGTCACGAAAAGGTTGCATCGAATCCTTAATCTTATTATTATTTGGGCAGCAGTGATGCATTACTAGATGCCGCTCACTGTTTATAATTTTATAATATGATTTTAAAATTATTGCCAACATAATAATAACCTATAGGGTCACACACTTAGAACGTAATTAAAAGGAAATTAATTTAAATTGTAAGGATTTAAATATGTCAATATGATTGATAGTATTTAAAATTACAAATTTAAATTAATAGGATAATTTGTATATATATGTATATTAATTAAGTAAGACTTAATTAAGATATAATATATATAAATTCGAATTTTACTTTTCTAATTGAATTATGTTTTTGATTAATTCATTTTAACTGCTATATATATGAGATATATCAGCCTTTTAGAAAAAGATTATTAAAAAACCAAAAACCCTAGCCACTCTTAGAGAGAGACTAGAGAGAAAAACGCGAGAAAGTCCAGATCCTTGGCGGCTAGTACCGCAGTTCTCTTTACTGCAGATCGTGTGACGATTCGCGGGACTTTCGTGTGGATACTGTAGAGGCGCAGTTCCGTTGGATTGCGTTGAAGATTCGAAGTTGTTCCAGAATTTCCATCGTCTCCATTCAAGCTTGGATAATCAGTAAAACAAATCTAAACCTCTGAATTAATATATTTTCGCATGGATCCTGTTTTAGGGTTTCAGAAAATTTTAAATTCCGCTACGTTTATGTGCCGAAATTCCTATAATTTTATGTCTCTTAACAACATATCTCATGCTAACAAGTGTTTCAACTAGGTTTCAAGATTAACATACATTTCTACTTAACTAACTCAACTAAGACAAGTATAAAAGAAGTAAGTTAGTGATCCTACCTCTTGATGGCTTTCTTCTTCTTAGCTAGGAACTTTGAGTATGTCTCCACCTTGTTCCTTAAACCACCAACTAGCAAGAACTTCTCTAGGTTTCTCTTATTTTCTCTCAATTCTCTCTAGCTCTTTATATCTCTACACTTAGCAAATGAAAAGGCAAACTCTTAACACCAACACAAGTCTTCTATTTATAGGCATTCTATTATCTCCCTATGGTCATTACACAAAAGGAAAAGAAGGGGGTTGGTGACTAACTTCACCAACCACTATTATTCATAGTCCTTCTCCATCATTCTCACCACATGGCTTTTGCTTGTGAGCTTACATAAGGCACAAAAAATTAGCATTTGGGCATATGATAGGGGTCATGGGAGGGGTCTATTGCACCATGTCACATTTTAATTCTCTTTGTACACACAAGCTAGCATACACGTTCCTAATACACGCTTATATATATAAATACCTCTATTATACCCCCATATACATATATACATATATATATATGTATACATATATACATATATATATATATGTATACATATATCCATCATCATATATTACACATTGGACCATTCTAAGCTAAATCAAATTGGGCTAGGCACACATTAATGCACAAGAACTCTAACATTGACCTGGCACATATATTGATTGGGCCACATCTCCTAACTCTTATAAACATGTCACATTAATGTTATTGGGCTTGGATATAACCTAAGTCCAATAAATTATTAAATCATGACCCAACTAGTCCAATTAAGAAATTAATTATGCCACAAAATGCTTAACACTTAAACTTAATTAAGCTTATCATTATCATCAACATACTTCTTAATCATTTCATACTTGATTCAATTATTAATCACATGACACACACACACACACATATATATATATATATGCACACAAATAATTGCAATAACCTTTGTTTTAAATTCTAAAAATATTTATAAAATTCTCGGGTATTACAATCATCATGTGGATAGGCATATGCTTGTGAGGATTACGGTGTTTGGAACCACCGAGATAGCCCAGTCCGGACATGCCCAACTGTGTCAATATATGAATAGGAGTCTTAATCCTCTGACCATTACTCCCTAGCCCTTGGCTTAGTCGATGTCCTTTGGAAAGAATCTCTTGACCAACTGCCATCACTTCGGGTGATATCCGAGGTTTTAATGCTGGCGAGCCCAAAGATTGGTAATGGGGTGTGCTCACTTCGAAGGCTTGGAAACTTGCAGGTTCAACATCTGGGTTTATACTGATCATGGGCATATCTTCCAGAGTATGAATCGGATATGAATGTTCGACACTAACGGTGACGAAGTTGCCGTTGATGATATATTTCAATTGCTGGTTAAGAGTGGACGAAACAGCTCCAGCCATATGAATCCATGGTCGTCCCAGTAATAGGTTATACCCAGTAGTGATATTCAATATTTGGAAAGATATGTTAAAAATAAATGGACCGATCTCCATGGGAAGTTCAATTTCCCCCACCGTATCCCTCCGTGATCCATCGAAAGCTTGATTTACCGTATGTCTATCTAGGATCCGATTTGGATTAATATTCATCCTCTCCAAGGTATTCTGAGGGCAGATATTCAAGGATGAAACTGCATCAATAAGTAAGCCTCCTATCATATACCCGAGTGATATAATCACAATATGCAGTGGTCTGCGATGTCCAGTTCCTTCAGTTGGTATGTCATCATCGGTGAAAAATATCACGTTGCTTTCTAGCACGTGGCTAATCAGATGTTAGAACTTCTCAGTATCGATGTTTTTGGGCAAGTGAGCTTCCTCTAACACTTGGATTAGAATTTTACGGTGGTCCTCGAAGGCTAGCACCAAGTCAAGGATAGAGGTTTGAGGTGGTTCCTCCTTCAGCTACTTTATCGCTCATGCCTCTTTATGTCCTACTTTATTAAGGAAATCCACAATCTTCTCTGATGGCACCTTCCCCATGGTTTTAGCTATTGGCTTCATTACCCGCCCTGGGAGGTATAATAGGTTATCCCTTGGCAGGATAGCACTACATTCTGTCTTCGACCTTATATCCTCTCCATAGTTCCAAGGAACCTTTTTCAGACTAAAAATAGAGATCTGCGGGAGGGGTCAACATTATCGGCTTTGGCACAACTATTTCTAATGGAGATTTGTCTCCCCTATTGGACAATCCTCGGATAGGGAGGGGCAGGGTGGAAATTTCTTCTATGCTCGTGATAACTGCCACCATTTCTTCTGAACCTCGCACCCTTTGATGATATACTATCTCTTCATCAGGGAAAATCTCAGCATCCTTTATCATCTCTAGCTTTCTTGATTCAATCAGATTTTGAATTAGATGGCGTAGGGCCCAACACTCCTCAGTGGCATGTCTAGGGGCATCTGAATGATATAAGCAGGTTTTATTGGGGTCAAAATATTTTGATCGAGGATCCGAGGGTGGTGAGAACTTTATGAACTTCCCCTCGTCGATCAAGATTCCCAGGATTTCTTCCCTAGACTGCCCCAGTGGGATAAATTTTTTGATGGCCGCAAATTCCCGCTGAGAGTGAAATCTAGCCTCCCTTGTTATTTTTTTCCCATTAGCTTTGTGCTTGGAGACGAATCTAATCTCTCTTTGGAAATGGGACAACCTTAGGAGGTGGAATGTTGATCTGCCCTCGCAGAACTTGATCGACCAACTGGCAAGTCACTTTATGTTGGTATATAACTAGCTCCACTAATTGGTCTACTTGCACCTTAATTGAGGGCAACCTATACTCCATCACACACTTTTCTTCAATATAACCTCATATGCAAAGTTCAGTCATGGCAGGAGCTTCTCCTAACTTCCTCAAATACTTGCAGTTTTCCCGACTTCCTGCGCTAATCATATTAACTCCCTCTACATTATGCTGAGGTAAGGGATTGTTATTAACATTGGGCTGCTCTGGCGCTTTTACCACAATCTCCCCACTGTCAATCATATTCTGAATCTTGTGCTTTAAGGTCCAACAATTTTGAGTGTCATGCCCCGGTGCTCCAGAATGATAGGCACATTTTTTATTAGGATCAAATTGCCTTCCTTTAAGATCGGCAGGTGGAGCAAGCTCAGTAATCTTCTTTTGGGCAACCAACATTTCCAATATATTCTCCAATGAATCCATTAATGGATTGAATATCCTTCTTTGCCTGTTCTCCACGACCCTCGGTGCCGTTGGATTTCGGGCGTTGGTAGAAGGCTGGAATGCAGGGTAATTGCCTTGCTTCTGTATAGGTGGACTATTACTCTTGCTCATTGATTGCCCTTACAATATTAAAGAGATATCCTCTTCCTTCCTTTTAGGTACCCTCTTAGGAGCGCTCCAGTAATTGCCCGATTGTATATGCTCCGCCACTGCCTCCAAGGCTGTAAGGTCCTTGATTTTGCCTGATTTCAAACCCAGCACTGCTATTTCCCCATGCTTTATCATTTCAAAAAAGGTTTTGCCTATTCCTGCCATGACTCTCTCATAATATGGGGCTTCTTGGATGTCAATAAAAGTTATCACCATCTCACCTTCATCCATTAGGGGGATAACTTGGGCAGCCATTCGCCTACATCTTTATGCATACTCCTTGAAGGATTCCTGGCTCAGTTTCATGAATTTGGTTACTTGGTAATGGTCAGGTGCCATCTGAGATTAAAAGCTATGCTGGTTGAGGAATGCATGGGCTAAATCTTCCCAACCCTGGACTTTGGAGTTGTCAATCCTGGCGTACCAAGTTCGGGCTTCTCCGGTAAGGCTCTTCTGGATTAGCTGCATTCGAAGGTTCTCATGTTCGGCATAAGATCCAAGCTCACCTATGTAGACTTTCAAATGGGTGTAGGGATCGCCCAATCATTGTACTTCTCAAATTATGGGACTTGGAACTTATCCGGGTATCTCGCCTTTGGGAAAATACATAGATCCAAATAATTCACCTTCACGTGGGATCCTGTCCCTTTCATAGACCGGATAACGTCCTCCATTTGTCTAACTTTCTTTTCTGATATCTTCAGTTTCTCTGTCTTCTAGGAGGTCTAATATTTCCCGTCTCCTCTTTTGAACCGGGGCCTCCTTGGCTACTTCTACATCGAGAGGAGAGATAGGTGTGGACATCTGGGTATCACCGTCCTTTTTTGTTATTTTCATATCTCCTTGCACAGAGGGTTCAGTCTGACTCTTATGCTTAGGTTCCTCAGATACTTTACACTATTCTCTCAACAGGGTAGTCATCTCGGCAATCTGCTTCTTAAACTCCTCGAATTCATCTTGAAATAGAGGAATAGGTTCTGATGAACTTCCTTCAGCCATTTTGACTAGTAGTGAACGGGCCCTTTTGGCTCGAAATCGAGTTCTATGACCAATCTGCACAAAACTGGTATCTAGTTTAGTCTAGATATTGGCAGATGATATGGATGCATGATATGATATGCATTAGTTTATGAGTTTTTTAATCTTTTCCTGTAAAACAAGGGGTTAGTCGACTTTATAACATGATAAGGAGGATGTACAAATGATAGTTTAAGATGGATCACATTTGTAAATTCTGATAGTAATAGGGCATAAAGAGGCATCCTCCGCGTTTGGTTTATCAAAGGCTGACCTATCTTAGGTTACCCTCACGGGCTTTTTGAAATTGGTTCCCAAATCTTCGCAATTTACTTGATGAAAACATTCATCTTTCAATTGGAACGGATCTGAGTGGTGCCTTTCCTGAGCCTCACAAGAGAACACTCCTTAGAGTCCAATAATAAACAGCCGACAAGTTTACCTCCTAATGGAGGTACCACACAACATTCATTCATACATTCATCGTCCTCACCGGATGCATTATGATGACATTGTGTGAGGCACTAATATAAAGTACTTCAAAGATTAGAGACATTTATCACGCATAAAGATCATTCACACATAAATGCACATGCAGAATGGAAATCAAAAAGATTGAACGCGGTTTAAGCCCTCTATCGTCCCCAGCAGAGTCGCCACCTGTCAACGCCGGGAAAAAAATGTCAATAAAAGTTTGTTTGTTTTGATTATTTCTGTGACGCCCCCAAATTCGGGTACTTTCAACCCACATATATGGTGCTACACGGTGCTACAAACTACTCATACAACCAATTGTAAACTTCAACGACAAGCATAAGTTTAATAACTAATACATTATATTAATCCCTTCCTAGGTTCTTTGTAACCATTACATTCGTCCGGTGTTATAATATCATTCATTTCAAAAATAATACTATGCTATTACATAGATAAATTATTTATCCATATTTATTTTGCCCTTGTCCTTATCGGATCCTTCGGTCTATTCTCTCTTATTTAAAATCATATAATTTAAGAAAGAATGAGCATAACTAGCTCAACAAGTTTAACATTATATTCTGCAACCACAAAATCAAGAATCATATGATTTAATCTTCAATAACTGTACAATAGTTATGAAGTATGAATAATCAAAATAGCATTTTGATTCCTTTAAAACTATTCCCAAGGACTAATAGTCACTTAAGTTTCTGAGTTGGTCAAAGACCTTGAACATTCTCTTTTAGTTTTCATTCCAGAAATAAACAACCCGGCACTAAAACCACAAGTTCGATATTGTTTACGAGCATATCCAAGTTGTTGACGTCAGGAAAAATCTTTGGCGATCCCCTTTCCCTATATGTTTCTACCCTTGTTTGTTTTCCTTTTGTTTGGTCTGAAAGGTGAATTTTTAGGAAAAGACCGACAATAATGTCGATGATTTAAAAATTTTAATTTTACAAAGTCGCCAGTTTGTATGTTTGAAATGGTTGTACCAACTCAACTCGAGGAAAAGTTTTGCACGTAGGCCCAATTACTGGACTCTATTTAACTTGGCCTTGGAAACCGATATTCATAGAGTTCGAGGGCTTGATTAAGCGGGGGGGGGGGGGGGGGGGGGGGAGGTGTAATACCCGAGAATTTCCATATATTATTAAATAAATATATTAATGGAAATGAGAATTTATTTGAATATAAATGATTTTGTGTTATGAGATGAATTAATTCAATTATATATAATTGAATAATTATAATAATTGAGAAATTGGTGGAGTTTGTGATAAACTCGTTGATTGCCTTGTGTGGCACAGTGGCGTAATATAAGAATGATTATATTAATTTAAGCGAACAATTAATCTATATTAATTGTTAATCGA